>JAMAHA010000069.1:0-129231 GCA_023626555.1 Penicillium sp. PF2412A | reverse complement strand
TGAATTCCCCACCCGGGGTGTGAATGGTTTTTTTTTTTTTTTGTGGGGTTGGGTTTTTTTTTTTTTTTGCCCCCCCCCCCCCCCCCCCCCCATCCCTTCTGGTTTGTCGAGATTCACCAGGATGGGTTTGGGCGCATGTGTGGACGGTTGGAACCATGAGACGCTAACCAGGCACCAGAGGCGGAGGTGGTGGGGCTGGTGCGCGTGTTGAAGGAGGCTCTTGCGGAGCTGTCCTGAGCAGGTGATGGGTGATGCGGGGGGGGAATCTCACGATGGTGGATCTTCTTGGTTGATGGCTGTGCGAGAAGAGGGCGCGATGAGAAGAGTGACTCATTACCCGATGGCGCAAGAGTAATGCCAGTGTAGAAGAGTGAGGTGAGGGGTCCGAGGGCCACGGGCGACAACCGTGAGGAATGTCCTCAGCCAGAGATTTCTAGTAACTTCGCAGGTCGGGGGCTGGAATCTGCAACCGACCCGACCTTAGTTCATCACTCTTGGTGAAATCGATGTATGATCATTGGTCCTTTTGAATCAGTTCTGCCAAGCCATGGAATCTGGCCCCTTTTCCATGGTGAAGGTCCACGATCCTTCCCCTCCAGCCACGTTTGATAATAATCATGAACCCTTGGTATTCTTTCTTCTCCCATGACTGTTCATCGATCGCTACTCATTTTCCCACCCCGTGACTCGACCCCTCGACCCTCTGTGATCTCGTGATGGCCCGAGTCCGAGTGGGGCCGAGCCGATGTCGGCCTTCTTTGAATTGCTCGGCTCGTGTCCCTGCAATTCGACATACTGCTGTATTGCCTCGGGTGTCATGGTCAGAGTCGCGGGCTGAGTAGTGGTAGTAGTAGAAGTAGTAGTAGTAGGAGGGACTCTGCTTGCCAACTTTCCCTACGGTACTATCCCTTTACCAGGCCATCACTAATACATTACTCGGCGAGACAAGTGCCCCGCTTAGCTAAGACAAACTCCATGATCACCCAGGCGGAGAATCAGCCAAGACGGACCAGAGGGGGAGTATGACGACATTTGCTCCTCGTGTGAATCGGCTCTAAGACGATTGGGGTTGGGCCGACAGCACTGGGGGCTGGGAGCCTACGAATCATCACATCGACGCATCGATAGGATGGAGGACTTGACGAGGCAATAGCCAGTCGTAAGTCATAGCCCTCTTCTATGTAAGCAAATATGATTGTGATTCGATGAAACGAGAATTAAATGATCGTATGAGTAATACGACCATCCAATCATGGAAATCAAGGACTATGTATGTAATACACAGTACAGTACATGCATGTTTGGTGAGTCGCTTCGTCAGTGTGGGGTAGTACTTTTACCTATACGATAATATGTACGTACCACTGTGGGAATCACGCAACATCGTGAAGAACGGTCAACTGCTCTGGGCCAGGTCAATCACTACTGTAGAAGGCACCTGTGACCGGGCGCCGAGGTAAATCGGTCGTTTGCAAGTATCCAGAACCTCCCCTCCTCAGAGAAGACGGGAGTCAATCTATGTACAATTGTACATTGTACAATGTCCAGTCATGCCGGCCAAGCAAGACTTTTGAAACACGATGAATCGGACTTTTGGTAAGATTTCACATCCGTTCTCCCATCTCCTAAACCTATGCACATGAAATCACATGGTCCTACCCTGCATTCGCCGAAACGCTCTGATCGCTTCGTTTCTGGGGAGGATACTTAATCGGACGTAGTACCTTAGTAGGTACGTGTAGTCCACATCATTCATATGGATATGTCCTGGTGGACGTTCCTGGAAACCCACGATTCGACCAAAGTCCCACCCCACTCCAGAGAGGTTCGTTCCCCTCTACGCTAGATCTTCCAGAGTGTATGATTCAGGTGGCGCCAGTCTGACCTCCATAAACTTCCATACCGATGGGGAGACTTTGCATGGGTGAGAACAGCGTGGCAGCGCTAGCCCGGAGCGGGAAGGGGCAGTTCCCCGGCTGGGCTCGATCGCATTTATGATTTGGTACTGGATGTACAGGTGATCAAGGTGGTTCCTTGGGTGTGGGAGGATGCTACAGTACATATTTACTACTTTAAATCATGCTAGATATACTGGCTGCACAGTACATCATGTGGTCATGGACTAGTATGCATGCCGAGTACCTGTCAATAGGCTGGTGGGGGAAAATCTTTACCTTAGCACCCGGTCATAACATACATGCCCGCTGTGCTGTGATGATATTCAATGTGTTGAACCATGACTGGAAGAATAATCGATAGGTGTTGGTTGCTTATTGACGAGGGTCTCCGTATTGAGAGTTGTCTACTTCCCTCGGAGATGTTCCCCGTGGCTGGAGCTGGCTCGGAATCCTTGTAGAAAGATAGTCGATATCAGACGAGAAAATTGCGACATGTGGAGAAGATTGATCAACCTCTGTGATCTCCCATGTCGTGTTGACTTGGCCTGGTATTCCATCCCACCCCTTCTGAACGACTGGCGAGAGAAGTCTCCAGTGACGCTTCTCGGGCGCATGCACTTGAAAGGTAGTAAAATGTTTGCCGTGATTGGATCGGACTGATGCTGCCTCACGGCTGAGGCAACTACACCGAGTGTAGGGATTAGGCCCACCATGATTGCCCGCGGTGTACACCGACGGATTCCAGATTTATGCTAAGGTGATGGTATATGATAAATCTCCAGACCCAACCTGAGCAATCCTGATACCAGTATGTACGCAGAGTGCCTCGGCCAGGAAGTGTACGACAGTTGGTTCACTATAACATGGTCAGATTGACCAGACAGAGTGTCGATCGCCACCCGGGTGTGACGGTCTCTCATCGTGAGTCACTCGGCCACTTTCGGGATCCCAGCCCCATCCGTCTGATAGATTGATAGCAGCACTCCAGGCAGAGTGCTGAGGCTGCCTACCTCACACGGGCCAAGTTCAAGAGATCAAGACCTACGAACAAACAGTCGGTCGGGCCTGCACCGAGTAGGGATGTCTGGTGATTCTCTATGAGACTCCAATGTCTGGGTAGTGGGTACTGATTGGGTCTTTGATGGGCATCATTACATGTCCATGTCCATTTAAGGTATATATTAGGGGCATTCTACAGTCACCGGACATGCAAGGGTGAATATGTCATGTATCTGTTGTACCACTTCCAACGGTGGTCCTCTCCTAGACGGTCGATGATGAATGCCGTCCCGTGGAGTATTCCATTCCTGTTCCAATTAGTCAGTGGAATGGGACGGGAGGTTATCCCGATCGATCATTCAATGTCGCCCTCCATAGTAGTGTTGAGTACGTGATATGCTTGAGAGTCGAGGGACGGGAGAGTTCCAACTTCCCAGAGACACAAGCCACAGGTCTCCCTCTGATTCCTAGGTTGACATTTCAATCCAGTACGCATGATGCAGCGATGCCTTTGAGAGCCTAGTGGCCTGATCATGTAAAATGAAACATAAATTATTATTATCCAGTACGCACAGATGCACAACTGAACACCGAGTCAGTCAAGTGATGGAGTCTGTCCGTGTAGTAATGCAGAACCTGCAAGGATAGCCGCCACCTTCGCCACAATCTGAAAACCGCACCTCTCCATCGTTGTCCCGGGGGAATCAGGAACCAGACTGGAAGACCCATGCAGCAGTCATCTTTGGTCATCCATGTCCTGATTGGTAGCCGACCCCACTACACTGCCTGTACGCCTGATCACCGCATTGCTCCAGAAGAGTTACCTGTAACACTCAGGTACCAGACACTGAGTGCTGCCCCCCAAACTCAGTACGGCTTGACCGGTCGCTGGGGGGGTTAGTGTCCCGTGACCGAGCGTGAGCGTCCAACCATGAAGGAGACTCCACCCAACCCACGCCCAACTTTTGCCTCTTCCGCTCCCTAGTTTTGGAGGTACCCCGGTGGACTGCCCCCGAATGTACCCTCGGTGACGGGGGTGCACCAGAACGGGTGCGGTCACGGCAATGTAGTACTTGACAGTACACCCCCCCGAGAGTACCACCTTGCCAGTCCTCAGCCTCTCGCCGGCCAGACGCAACCCCCGGAAGGAGTCATACTGTCAGAGCCTAAAAAAAAGGAAAACCCGAAAAGACACAAGCCCAATCCTCATCCGGCCTATCCAGAGTTCCAGACTGACTGTCACGGTGACTGACTCGAACTCTTCTCCTCTCCCTCGTCTTCCTTCCCCCTCAAACCAAATCTCCCAAGGTTGGCAAGAGTCTATTTTCCAACTTTGCCTCTTCCTAGTCTCTCTCCTCTGTCTTTCTCTCTCTCTACTGTAGATTCTACAGAGTCTTCCGCCTTTCTCCTCTTTTCCTCTCTCCGCTCAACTCGTGGTTCGGTACTGCCTTGACACCCGTTCCAATCTCTGTCCTCCATCTTCCTCCACCTGGCCTTACCGCCTACCGATCCGCACCCGTAATCCCGCTTTTCCCAGCACCTCTCGCCTTCTCGGGCACTTCTTCTCCTCTGACTCTTGTCGCCTCCTTCATCCCGCCTGCCTAATCTTCCCACCTTTCCACCTTTCCACCTTTCCCACCTTTTCATCTTCAGGACGTGACTGCCTGCCCACTCCCGATGCTCCTCTAGGGTGCCTAGAAAATCCTTTCTACCCTCCTTTTTTTGTGTTTTTCTTTTACTATATTGCCATTCTCCTCTCCCCCTCCATATGTTCCATTTTTAAACCTTCAAAAACACCATGTATCCTGCTGCTTCCAACCCGATCGCTCGTATTGCCGCTATTGAATCCGTCGCCAACTCCGTCTCTTTCTAAAGTGTCTGCTTGGCTCGTGCTTCTCCAGTCATCGCCAGCCTTTGCCACGGCCGCGTCTTCATAGCCGCAATACCGTGATCGGGCCCTGTTTGGTGACTCGGGGTGCTCGTCTTGATAACACGGATGGGATAAAGATCGGACTACTCTTGATTCGGACCCACCGCGTGTGACTCTTCTCTCGAACCTCTTCCGTTTTGCCTCTTTGGACCCTGGTCGTGCCTCCATTCTCTTCGTCCTCAATAAGACCCTGACGCCTTTTCCTCCGCCGCCTCCCCATTCTTCATTATATCGACCCTGTCCTCCACGACCTCTTTGCCATCCTCTCCGTCACCTCCCTCCTCTCCCTCGTCGTCCCCGTCCTCCTTTATCGCCATCTCTCTTTCTCTATCTCTCACACACTCTCACACTCGCCCCCTCACCTCTTCCCCTCACCGATCTCTACCCTTTTGATATATAAACCACCTCGTCAATCATAGTTGTCCTGGTGGTCGGTCTCCCCGCCTGATTTATATATACAGTCGATTCGTCACCCTGGCGATTCGCATCTTCTAACAGGCTTCGCCGTCGCCTCTCGCAAAAAGACGGCTCGTGTCTTTCGGCTTTCGTTCCCGGTTTCCTGCTAAACGGTATTTTTGACAACACTTCCGGTTCTCTCCCTTCCCGCGACAACCGGACCCTCTTTCCTCACTTTCGCTCCGCCTGTTTGACGACCGGCGGTGGGTAGAAATTCACCTTCTGTTCGTGGAGTGAGAAACGGTCTCTGCTTGGTAGGGGCTGTGTCTTGGGTCGATCCTTCCCCATGAATCCCTCCTCCGTCTCCGACATGTCGGGCATGGCCGTCTTGGGTTTGCACCTCGCCAACTCCGGTCCGAAAGCGTCCCACGCGCACTCGCACCCACACCCGCACCCATACCCGTCCTCGCTCGCCTCCTCCGCCTCCTCCTCATCCTCCTCGATCTTCTCCCTCGACGCGTCACACAGCTCGGTCTCATCCACGGCCACCAACCCCGTGGATGTCGTCTGGGAGAATGAGGGGGAGACTTTCAGGAGGAACACGGGCCCTTGCCCCCGTGTTTTTTCCAAGGGTCTGCCCCCGAAACCCGATGCTGCGGTGCCCCCAGAGATGCGCATGAACCCTCGACGCACCTCTGTCGCGTTGAACGGTTCCGCTGCCGCTGCCCGCCCGCCGCCCTGTCTGCTCCGCCAGTCTGAGCGGAAAGTCAATTTTGTCGACAACCTTGTCGGTAAGTTTTTGTTGATCCCTTTTGTGAAAGTCTTGTGGGATGCCATTTCCCCTCCCCTTCTTCTTTGTCGACGTTGGGAGTTCCGTCTTTGGCTAAGTTGTTTTCCTGCCTGCTTGGTAAAGACACGGCATCGCAAATTGTCGAAGTGATCTGGCCCCTCTCTGCCGCAGCTTCCCGTAGTGATGCGGCGACCGGGGCGAAAGGAGTTCTTCCTCTGCGGACTTTTATTCAAGAGACCCTTCGTCGTTCGCGGACCAGCTACTCGACCCTGCAGGTGGCGCTGTACTATCTAATCAAGATCAAGTCTCATGTGCCCGCCCACGATGTTCCACCGGAGCAGCGTCGGGAGCAGGCCTGCTCGCGAGCCATGCAGTGCGGTCGTCGCATGTTCTTGGCAGCCTTGATTCTGGCTTCCAAATATTTGCAAGACCGTAACTACTCGGCCCGCGCGTGGAGCAAGATCTCTGGTTTGAACACCCTCGAAATCAATCAGAACGAACTGATGTTCCTGGATGCGGTTGGCTGGAGACTGCACATCTCCGAAGCCACCTTCCAGCGATGGACGGAAATCGTACTGAAGTTGACTCCCGGTGCAGGCAGCACCCCCGCGGGTGAAGGGTATTCCTGGCGCAGCGTGCTTCCGCGACTCACCCCCGATTTGGACTCCTTCGACTTGGAGCCGATGACCCCCACGTCGATGGGTTGCAGTCCGGAGCTTGGCTTTGCCGACTTCCCTTCGCCTCGCAGTGCTCCCACCTTGGAGTCGCTCCGCCCGGCTGGGCGCGAGCAGACGCCTGCTTGCCCTCGCAGCCTGCCCCGCACCATGGAGCCTGCTCCCCGGTCGGGGTATGCCCACCTGCCTCTGCCCACCCTCTCTCGCCCCCACATGTTGCCGACACCTCAGATGACCCCCCAGTCGCACGTTCTGTGCACTCCTGCTGCGAGTGCTCCGTCGTGCGATCCCCGCCGTCCGTCTATCGGTAGTGCGATGGCTCAAGTGCAGAACATGGGTATGGCGCGCTCGATCCTCGATCAGCGCCCGCCGCTCTCAGTCTGTCCTCGTGTTCCGTCGTCCGATGGTTACCCGGTCGTGGGTCGCCGGTCTTCTTTGGCTCGGTCAACTTCCTCTTCCTCGTCGGCGTCCTCTCCGGATTCGATGGTGTCGGACGTTTCGACTCTGTCCTCGCGCTCCTCGCGTTCCTCGTCCGTGTCCTCCATCGTTTCCGGTCTGGGGACCTCGGCCCCTTCACGCCTGGCTGTCACGGCGACCTTGCGTTGCACCAGCAATTCTCTCAAGGAAAATCGCAAGAATCTGGCTATCGCCTCGCCGATCGATGAGATGCCTTTGACCAGCCTCTACAAGTCTCCCGATTATCCCGCTCCTGTGGGTTCGATGGCAGATTTTTCTGGCTTCGTCCTGGACTCTAGTCTCAGCGAGGCTGCTCAGAGCCTCTGCGAGTTGTCAGGGGCTACCCCCGATCGGCGTCAGTGTCGCAAGCGGAGTCGAACTGGATCTGAAGATCTCCTTCTCCAGGGCCATGTTCGTCAGCTGATTGACGCGGGCGCCTCAGGTGCGTCGGCGGCTTCTATCCGTTCTCACGGGTACCCGCTGGATTCCCTGCAGCCGCTCACAGCAAGGTCCTCTCTATCGGGACCTGCGGGCATGAAACGAGCCTGCTGTGGCAGCGAGGCGAGAAAGGTTGCTCTCAACCCAGGCCTTCGCGCGGAGTACCTGTCTTGAGGGAGGGCCTCTCCCATCCCCTTTTTCACACACACACACACACTCTCTGTCTCTCTCTCTCTATCTCTCCCCCCCTCTATCTCCCTGTCTCTCTCCAATCCTTATTGCCAGGATTAGAAAAAGCCCGTCTTTTTGGTACGATTCGTTTCTTCCACCAAAAGTCTCGCGGTGTCTTTTTATTCGCAATGATTCCCCATCCGCTTGTCGTTTCCGCCCGGTCTCGCGTCGTTGCCCCTCGCTTCCATCTCATCATCCTCGCCCTCTCCCTCTCCATCCCTTTCAATCTCCCTTATCTCAACATCCCGACACACTCCTTTCCTCTCTCCCCGACTCCGAGTAGCAAGTGGAGTGCATCTTGTATATACCCATCGTGACTCACGTGGGAGCCTCCCCTCTCGGTTGTCGGGTGCAATCTCATACATACTTTGAAATGATCTTGCAGGTGTACGATGCCGGTGGTCTAATGTCCTGGCCATCTCTCTTTTGCCATTTCATCCTTACTGTTTATCCTTTTATCACGTCTTTATATAGGTTTGTCATCTGGAGTGTGGTGGGCATCGGACGGTTCATTTTCCTTATGCCTTTGGTCTTGGTCTCGTGGTTTTTTTTTCTGCAATCTTTTTTTTGCCTCCCGCCCCCCTTTATTCCTCCCTCGGGGTGACCCGAATCACCCACTTTATAAGATAACATCACACTCTCCGCCAGAGTGCGATGCGAATGCAATACCTTTTCTCTCTGCCATTAATTTTTTGGACACCTTGAAAACATAAAAAGTACCCTCAATGCGCGTACTATGACCCTGACTACCAAAGACCATAATTCCAGGCCGCCAAAGTCCCTTTCTCCGCATGGGGCTAACTGCTCGGCTCTTATTCCTAGCAGAGGGCTGAGGTAAGTTCGTATATGAGACTTCGGTTGGACGTCACTCATCTCCATCAGTCGCCTCATTGATTGGGCCTGGACTTCTCACGTGAGGGAACAAGCCCAGTCTTTTGATCCACCCTTTTTGAGGCCCCTATGTTCACCAGCAAACTCACCATGGGACCGTGTTGACTACTCTTCATATTGAGTCACAATGAAACTCATGGACACTTGGACAGAGCCCCCATTCATCCACGTAACGTATGATTATGCCCTCGTTCCTGAAACTTGCAACGCCGATCTCGGTGGTTGAGTGGCGCAGTCTCTTCCGCTTTCCCTGGTGTGGCTGGTCAACTCAGCTGGATGTGGCGGTGCTTGGCTTTCTTCGTTGATGGTTTCCAGTTCCAGCGCACAACAAACTTACCCGCTCTCTAAATGCCTTGACAAATTTGCAAAAATGGATCTTTTTTTGATCTAATGTGACTTATATTCCATTTGAACAACAGTTTATTTTCTTGTAAACGTGTCTCGAGTAGATATGTGTATATTGCAATGGCGTGGCCAGGTTTCAGGTACTTGTTCATTTAAAAGTTGACCTCTTGGGGCGGAAGGGCTCATTTCTGCCGGTGGATGGCAACGTAGAACATTGGATGATGTTCTTGATCGACTCCGGTAGTTCGGCGTATGACGGAGGTTTGGTCTATGACCAAGCTGCAGTGGCCAGGTCCTCCGATGATGACAAGATTATAAAGCAAACGGGGAAGGAAAGGTCTGTGAGTAGCAGCAGTAGCAGTATTAATAGCGGGTAGCTCACCTACTACTAAGTGAGCTCGTACCTAGTTGCAGTATTGGCATTGATACTTTAATAAATCCGTCTTCCTGAAATCCAATCCCGTTCATTCATTTGAGTGACTAGCATTGCCTTTGAGATTTTGTCACGCGTTTGATGAGAGAGGGAGAGAGCTAATTCGCAAAAATTCAAGCAATCATAGAGTTGTTTTCGAGTAGGTTTCTGACTTTCTTCGTTTCTCCCCTTGTTGTCCCGGCAGGGTCGGTTCCATCAGATAAGATCAGATGATGTCGTTCGGCATGTGACCCGCCGAAGGTATTTTTCTCCGCATTTCTCAACCTCTCCCCTCATTCTACTTCCTCTTTTCTATCTGGCTGTGTGCAGCGCTGCCGGTGTAGACCGTGCGATCATTTTCGAAGTACAGCTGAGCAAGAAGGACCTATTCAACTGCCGAGGATGCAGCTTCAAGCCGTCACCGCGGGGGTACTTGCCCTTTGCGCGTCTACACTGACATTGACTGCAGCCTCGATCATTCCGCCACACTACATGAACGAGCAGACAATCTTGAATGAAGCTGCGTCGTCCAGTTTCTTGCTAGGCACAGGAGATGCCGACGAAAGAAGTCATCTCCTCAGTCGTCCATCCTGGTTTGAGTCAGCTCTTCTCGCGCGCCGTCTTCTCGCGCTGTCCCCCTCTGGTGTTGTTTCCACCACTTTCCCCGACCACATCCCCGCGTCATCTCGCACCCCAGCCGAGGTTGCAGGGTTTCCCATTGGACTACGCGAATATATCGCCGACTGTGACGGTGTCCTTCCCGACAATCTCTCCCACGGGGGTGATGACGGCGATCCCACCATCTTGGCTCTTCGGGTGGCCACCACATTCCGCAATATCGGAGCTGGCTCCAACCTCAGTCTCGAGATTGACTGGTGGGATCATCTCTCCGATGCGGGCGCCGTGTATCCCGGTCTGCCGGCGAGCCCGGCAGCTCTCCCACGCGTCACCCTTTTTGGGTATCTTGATCCATTGCCGGTTGCGGAATTGTCACGAGGCGACACCGCAGCCCGTCTGGAGGAGTGTTTTCTAAAGTCCCACCCTGATGCAAAGTGGTGGTTACCCGGGGCTGCGGGGTCGCCGCATTCGAGTTTCTGGGCGCGATTGGTGGTCACGCAAGCGTACTGGATCGGTGGGTTTGGAGATGTTCAACAGATTGGGTGGATCAACATGACGGAGTGGAAGGGCATTCGTCCCCAGCGGAGTCTGGATGGGGTGGGCGATGGACGGGGATGGGAAGATGTGCGACTGCCGGGGGAGAAGCGTCACAAGGATAAGAAGAAGCAGCAGAAGACAGGAAAGAAGGGCAAGAAGGACAAGAAGAAGAAGACGGACTAGGATTTGAGGGAATTTGGTCTTGATTTTTTTTTATTTTACATGGCCATGTGGTCTTATCAATCCTTGACAGTTCCCCTTTTTGGGACTTTGATCTTACCAGTATGATTCTTTTATCCAACCAGTCGTTTCCTTTCTCGATTCTGATGTATAGACAGATGGTCATAGGCTACCACGTGTGGCTCCTGCACGTCTCGAAACGCTGCAGCCATAAAAAAATGACCTACTGTTGATACTGTCGAATGCCACACCGGAAAATGGAACCATTCAAGTAAAGAAATAGGTCGGGGTAGAGTTCAATCCATCGAATCATCATCATCATTATCATCATCATCGCTCATCTCCGGCTCACCTTTTCCCCCTTTCTGATTCATAGGTAGATAAGTACGAGCATATCGCTCTCCCGGAGACTACAGGTAGCTCAGCCCTCGCTTAGGAGGGTACACAAGGATCCTTCAACTTTCCGCAACCCAAAGACCGCCCATTCCAATCAAACCCTCCAACCTGGGGAAATCCACCATCTCAGCGTCCTCCACAGTTTTGGAGAAGACTTGTTTCCCCGCCTGGCGACATTTCTATTCGCCCAGACGGAGCTTATCAGTCTTTTCGTTGGCCGGTGGATCCTGGAGTTGAGCTAGTCCTTAAACGGACTAGCGCAGTGTGGTCATCATATGGATTATTTTCGAGTCGAGCGGGGAAGTTGCGAATACTCCGTACGTACTACTGACTCGGACTCGGTAGTACTGAGTACCTGTCTGTCGTTTGTAGTCTGTAGCCTGTACATCTCTTTGTCGCGGGGCGGTACGGTGTACCTCATCATTGATGTGTAGTGTGTACCACGAGTACTAGTAACCAGTTGTCATATCCATTTGAGCTGACTGATGCTGTATCCTTCTCGTGGAGGCATTTAGATCAGTGACTGGTTGCTACTTGATCATTGACACCACGATAATAGACGAGTAAACAGTGATCATGTGGAGGGAAACCAACTCTTGTGGGCACAGCAGCATGGAGGCAGAATTTAGTACTCTGTCAGAAGAGATCCTGATCCAGTATCGACAAGGACTATACAATACTAGGTAGGTGTTGGTCTTTTAGAAAAGTGCCAGATTGGAATCACAAAGTTGTAGCTCATGAGCAAACTCTACGTGAACCTCGAATCACTCGTACCTTGAATGGAAGGAAATAAATATCCGCAAGGCACGACACTCCATTGATGCTGATCATGGGATATAATGGAGGAATTTAAAGAAAGAGAAGAGGGAGAAGAAGATGGGATAACAAGAGGCGTTCACTCATTTTACCTTGTACCTCCTACCGGTCAATTCAATGAACCAGCAGTATTCGAGTGGCCGAGGAGAGAAACGAGTAAAGTGGTAATCATCACGTCCGCTTTCAGACCGTCCGATTGATTCTCGCCACACTCAATTTGTCCATTCGCCAGGGTCTGTCCGCTTATCAAGTGATCCCAATCCTCTTGAACAAAAGGGAGAGGGTCTGGACTGGTCTTGCTCTTCGCGTGGGATTGGACGTTCGGAACCAATTGAGGATCGATGATCCCTGCTTCTTCCTATCGGTGATTACACCGTCAATCTTTATTCACAATCCGCTGCCTCGACGTCGGTTTCTTCCCAATGCCGCCAATCTGATTGTGGGCTTATCATTCGTGATAACATGAGCGCCAAAAGAGAAAAGAGTCATATACTTTTCGATGGCTTTTTATTTCCTCTGCTGTTGCTGCTATCCATGGACACATCTTTTTCTTGTCATCCTCCCCGCTCCCGTAAACTCCTTCACTACCACGTCGTCGGAGTCTGATTCTCTTCTCATTCTTCCTCCCTAGCCCAGTCTCTCTCTCTTTCTCTTTCTCTCTCTCTCTCTCTCTCTCTCTCTCTCTCCCACACACACTGATCGTTGGGCACCACGCCCGGACGCTCCATCATGCGCATCACTCGGCCTCGATTGCGCGTCACACAGACCCAGTCGGCCTTTGCAGAGGGCAATGCACGATGGACCAACTTGGATTTAGATCCGGTACCTTTGCTGGGGCGAAAATGGGGCGTGATGAGTTTGATAGGTATAGTGTGACTCTTTCTCAATGTGAATCCGGGAAGGCTTATGGACATGGATTCGCGCTTCGGAACAAAAAAACAGAATATGATGCGTACGGACATCTCTGACATTGACGTGGCCGCATTTCTTAGCATACTGGATCTCGGACGCCTTCAATGCGGCAACGTGGCAGTTTGCCAGTAGTATTATTGCCGTGGGCATGACCTATCGAGAGGCCCTGGCGATCGTCGCTATTTCCTTCTTCATTATCTCATTCGTGATCGCCGGCAACGGAGCCGTGGGTGCCATTTATCACGTCCCTTTTCCCGTTATTGCTCGAGCCAGCTGGGGCTTCTGGGGCTCATATATCGCGATCGTCTCCCGGTTGATTCTCGCCGTGTTTTGGTTTGCCATTCAAAATGTCAACGGAGGGAATTCGGTGCGAGTGATGATCGGGGCCATTTGGCCTAGTTATTTGGATGTGGAAAATACCATCCCCGCATCGCAGGGAATCACGACCACGGGAATGGTGGCCTTTTTGATCTTTTGGATCATTCAGTTCCCCTTTCTGTGCATGCATCCCAATAAGCTGCGGTGGCTGTTCACCGTCAAGTCCATCTTGGTTCCGATGGCCTGGGTTGGGATTCTGATCTGGGCCTTTACAGTTGAGAAAGGTGGTGGTGCGATCTTTGCCCAGCAGAAGGCGACGGTCTCGGGGTCCAAATATAGCTGGCTATTTCTGGCGAATATGACCTCGGTTTTGGGAAACTATGCCACTCTCAGTGTCAATCAGGTATGTTCACCCGCCCATCCACTCTTTTCTGCTGGGCGCAGCTGCAAAAAAAGAAAACCAATATTTCATCCCTCTTTCGGGGCGGTGCATCTACCACATCAGCTTCTCCCATTTCCTCTTACAAGTGCTAACATTCGACTCACCTGTTCGTGGGACCAATAGTCCGATTTCTCACGCTATTCTCGCATCAATCCTCGATGGCAACTGCTGTACATTCCGATGCTCCCCATCATCTTCACCTTCATCTCATTCATTGGCATTGCCGCTTCCTCGGCCGGTCAAGCTCACTATAATTTGGCCACCATCCCCTGGGATCCCAACGAGTTGATCAGCCACTGGCCCAATCGCGCGGCCCGTTTCTTCGGTGCGGCATCTTTCGCCATTGCCTCGCTCGGCGTCAATATCTCGGCCAACTCGCTCTCTGCGGCAAACGACTTTACCGCACTGGCTCCTCAAGTGCTGAATATCCGTCGAGGCCAAATTCTCTGTGCTCTACTCTCCTGGGCGTTGGTCCCTTGGAAGATCCTCGAATCGGCCGGGAACTTTCTAAGTTTCATGAGTGCGTACGCCATCTTCCTCGGACCTATTGGCGCCATCATGCTCTTCGATTTCTGGGTCATCAATCGGGGTCGGTATGATTGTCTCGCCCTGTATCAACCTTCGAATCCGATCTATCGATATGCAGCCACATTGCCTTTCTTGAAGACCTCCGTCTGGGGACTGAACTGGCGTGCACTGGTATCCTTTATCGTTGGAGTGGTCCCGAGTCTTCCAGGCTTGATCAACGGAGTCAATGCGAAGATTGACGTGGGCGTCGGGGTTCATCCTTATCAATTCGGTTGGTTGTTGGGTTTCGTTGCCACTGCGGTGGTCTACCTCGCTTTATCCTGGCTGTTTCCGGCCCGAGAGACTCAAATTCCTCGCGCAGTGCTTCCAGATGAGGTCTATGATGAACGAGGCATCGTGGTCGAAGGAGTTGAGACTGGGAGTTTGGAACAAGTGTCGGCAACGTCTCGCGGCGAGAAGGTACCATGCGAGTCGGAAAAGGTAGTTTAAATGTTCCCACTGCCGCTCGTCTGTCTCGATTACTTCCTGGCACGTATCAATAATTCAATCTTTTAATTTTGGCACAATGAATCTTGCCAAAACTGTCCATTTCCATTCCCCTTTCTGATTCGAAAGTGATAGAACTTTCTCTGGCTGGGTGAATCATGACTTTCTGCCCGGAGATGGACACACCTATCCAGAAAGGGAGAATTGTGAATAGTGATAGGTGGTGGCAGAACCTCACTTTTGCTAGAGCCCGCTTGCTGCACACTCTGGGGGAGTTTTCTTAATGAAAGGGTTGAGGGGAGAGGATTGAGGGGGGGGGTATCAAGTAAATTTATTTATGTACATTTTAACCGCTCAGATCGCAGGTCAACAACTGACCACACCCAGTAGTCGTTCCATGAGTTACCAGCTTGCTTCACGAAAACGTCAATCATTCCTCAGAGAGAAATTTTCGCAAGTGGCAAGACCTTGAAATAGGCAACTGTCATGGGTGCGAAGTATAAGATGCATCCATCCCAATCGTTGTAAGCGACATGGATCGATGCTTGGCTTGGCGTCGACCAAAATAACGCCTAGCTGACCGATCATGGACGCGCGAAATGAGCTGGTCCATGGACGCTTGGTCGAGATGGATCCGGGGGCTTGTAGTGGTCTGATATGGAATCTCGATTGACCAACTTTTGCGGGTTCATCCAGAAACACATCCTCAATCACACTACCCTGGTGTCTATTTGAGATTGAAAATCAGAAACTCGAAAATGACATCAAGCTTTCTGTCCCATGGGCGATCAAGGTCCAGATCCATAGGAAAGTGCCTCTTTCAGCACTTTCGTGACCCCGGACGAGGCACGACCCAACTCGCCACCCTCCTCCCTAGCGCTTTTGAGTCCACGCTCAACGGCTGGCAAGAACCGGGTGGAAAACACCCGGTATCGATCCTCACGAGTCTCGTACATTTCGCCCTCTTCGTCTCGCGGCTGGCCAAACAAGTTCAAGTAGGCATAAGGTGTAGCCGAGTCGGAGATCATGTGCTGGCTCGTTTGACACAAGGGGAATGGCCATGTGGAAGAAGACAGGTCATCTGCCAGGTCATCATCTCCGGCACCGGCACCTCCTGGAGCCCCAATACCAGCATCTAAGAATCCCGCCAATGCACCAAGAACCTTCACCATCGGTCGACCCTGACTGCCGGACTTTCCAAACGAGGCCCGATTGGACGACCAGCGCGCCGACTCCTCGGTGTGCCAGCCCAGGACTGATAAGAAACAGTTGAAGGTCTTGATCCATCCGCCTGCACAAGAAACGACTGCCTCTCCAGCCGCCTCGACCATCCAAGATAGTATCTCGACTGCAGAGACACGGATGTCGGCTGCCAGATGGGTCATACCGGCACGAACATAAGGGAGCAATTGCGCTACATGATCTTGCACATCGTTGTTGGGAAGCGTCCGCAGGAGCTTGAGAAGTGCCGTGCGCACATTGTTGTTTGCGTCGAGAACCAAAGGGAGCAGAGATGGGAGCATGACGCTAACAGGTTGAGGTAATGGTGAATTGACCGGTCGCGATGCGATTGTAGTGGTCAGGTGGGCAAGCGAATCGCGTCGTTGGCTATCCGATTTGGACGAGAGAAGGGAAAGGTGGTGAGTGAATTGGCTGTCGGCATTGGGAGCGGAGACATGGAGAGATTGTTGATTCAGAACAATAGCTGTCAAAACGAGGTCAGAATCTTGGAACCTAGGGGGAAAAAAGGAAAGAAGGACTGCCCCGTTGTCGAGGGAGTCATGCTCGTTGCTTACCTTTTGATCGGAAGCTAGTATCTGTAAAGTTCTCCGGCTTCGCCTTGGCCTTGCCGACCTTGAGTTTGGGTTTCTAGTTTTGCAATTAGTCGACAAGGTTCTCATATTGAAGCCGAGACGTCATGCAATATGCTCACCTGGAAGTCCTTTTGCTTCTCCTTCTTTCGCTTTGCGCTGGAACCCATGATTGTGGTTACTTGATTATGTGTCTCTAGAATCAACCTGCTGCTGCGGTGACTTTTTTTTCGGACGGGGCTTATCGCACGTGATGCTCATGATAGTATGTCAGGCCTCAGGCATGACAGAGCCTTATCAACCCCATGGTTCTTATCGACCATCCGATAAGCACTGCATGGAAAGTTGAGTCAGTCGAGGACAAGACTTTCAAATCGAATAATTGATAGTCATAACATGTCTTCTTCTTGTCTTCTCAGACTCCATCAGTTATCCTATGAATAGGGAATTACAAAAGTTTAGACAGACTCGCCGGATTTTAAATAGGAAATTCGTAACCGACGATATATTTATCCACTTTCAGGCTCTGGACCATACTTGACCAGATGATGCCACATGGGTAATACTCAGTAAAAAAAATCATTCGAAACTTGGATTTTGTACTTTTGAAATAACTGAGAGCTCTCAAAGCTCCTCTTCTTTAGGTAACCGAATCTCCGGAGATTTTCTCTTTGGTAGGTGCCTTGCAGTGAGTCGCCCTCCCTCCCTCTCATTGCCAGTCTTCCCTTGAAGCCCTTCAGGTGCAAGCCAACCTTCAGTTGCCGAGCAGACCGATGGAACCTGGTTCTATTCGAACACGAAGAACACTTAATCAACTACTTCCTGAACCGTTCCGAGATGACCCATTAGTCCGCTGGAGTGAACTTTTGAAGCAGCTATCATCTTACCTCGCGAGCCTCCACCCAAAGCCTTGGCCACTGTTTCGTGTGCCGAATCCAGCATCGACTTTTCTTCCTTGGTAGCTCTTCGACCAGGCTTCTTGAATTGATCATGCTCGCTGGTAGAGGTATCAGAAAGTCGACGAGTCGTTGATTTGGTGTCTCCTGACATGAACAATATGTATCAGCAGAGATAAACACGTCTGTTGAACGGCCCCAGAACGAGGAGGGAAAGTGTGCTAAGAAACGAATCGAGAAACTGGACATCACTCGACATTACCTACCTGGCTGGAAAAAGTCCGCAATTCTTTGACGAGCATTGCTGGCTGATTCTTTTGCCTGGCGTGTGTAGGGATCCGGCTTACTTACGTCTGCGACGGTTGACTCGAAACTTTCTAGAATAAGAAAGCCATTTGTCAGTTGGTCAGACGGGGACAGGTTCCCAGCGATCATTTATAGTAGTCTGTCATTGGAGGCTCAAGTTTTGGTGAAGAACATACCATCGGTAAGGGTATCATCGTACTATTTTCGAGTCGGGAGTCATTAGCATTCATCTTAGTCCACTGAATGATAGGCTGCTGGCTTTGATCAAGGCTCGAAAATGGGCTCAACATACTGCGGCAGGTCCAGACATGATGATAATTGAGGCAACCCAAAAAAGAAAAACAAACAGAGCTCTTCCAATTAATTGAGTGAACTTATATATCGCTCAAAGATTCCTGGAAATACGTAGATTCTGCGACGAGAGTGGAAGATTAAATGTCTTCGGGCAATAGCACAGTCAGCCAAGACATCAAGATGACATGGGACGGATTATCGCAAAAACCAGTACGCATTGCCACCATCCTGGCACAGCATGACGTTTCAAATACATTCTATCTACGCAATGGAAATCTATCAATGAATCCCACATAGCCACGGTACCAGAAAAGAAAGTTGAAAATCTTGAATTTATCACAGTATAAGGATAATCACAGCCAGTGATAATGACAGATCTGAATTTGACCATGCAGTTACATATGTAGGTCAATAGCCCGAGGCGGCACCAGCGAGCGTACACAACTCGGTATAAACATGCGCTGCACGCATCTGATCAAGAAAAGGTGGTCTCGATGCCGGAACCATCAATGTGGATTCTGGGCTGAAGAGTGGAGATGAGGTGGAGATGGTGTGTTTTAAGGTTAAATCCCGTCGATGAATCAAGACCGCTGACACAACGGTACACTGTACCCACTAAGCTGGGACGAGATTCCAAGAAATCAATATCACGATGGATACAATGAAATGCACCACACGTTGTTTCGCTCGCTTCATCCGCTCATTACCTAGTGGGAGGAGGCTTCTATGGTCGAAATCTTCGTGTATGCGAATATCGAATGGTGTTCAGACCCCCTGTTCTTTAATCGGAAGGCGCTCAAGTACCTCATCGTGGCAGATCGGGTCCATCTATCCTCCCCAAATCTAGCATATCAGTCAAAATTCCTTGGCAACAAGTGACAAGCCTTTGAGTGTGTCTCGTCCCGTATATAGGCGCCGGTGCTGAATGAACTCGGATGGCTACAATCCGAGTGATCCATTTTTGATACACGTATACAAGGAAAAAGAAAATACCGAAACCAGCCTACTCGATCCATAGTTCTACTCGTAAAATTCATAGTCAAATTCAAGTCTAAATAAGCGCGTCAAATCCCGTCAAAGCCTCTCAGAGTCAGCCGCTCAGCAGCGCGTGACAGAACCGCATGGCAGCAATTGAGGGCGAGTAAGTCAAAATAAATAGAGAAAAAAAAACGGGACAAAATAAAAATGGAATCAAAGACATGAGATGCGCACTTCTGCCCGGGTCCAACCGAGACATGGGAAATACGAGGCAAAAGGAAACAGGAGAGTGGAGGATGGACACCGGGCAGACGCGATTGTATCAATCAAATCACAAAGATCATCAAGCACACATAACAGATAGAGACAAAGAGACAGCGTGGAGAGGGGGGAAGAAGGGGAAGAGGGTCAAGAAAAAGCCAGATCGGACCGGTTGTGAGTCAGCGGACCCGCGGCGAGAGAAGAAGGCGATTAGTCGGATAGAAATGAGGAAGATATAGTAGCTCAGAGCCCGCGTAGAAAACAGGCCAGCAATCGCGCGACACCAAGCTTCCACAGCAGGCCCGAACGTGGTCAAGTCCTTCATCGTAGATTGTAAATCAAGATCCCCCTCCGCTTCAACGGGTACCGAAGACCTCTCAGGATCTATAGACTCATAGTGAGCCACTCCCACTCCTGACTGGCGCCCTGGCCACCGGCAATACTGTGATTAGCCGGGTTGGCAGCCGCCGGAGGCATAGCAGGTGCCAAAGGCACTACTTTCGACCGACCAGCGGAAGTGTTGGCTCGGGGGCTGTCTTCACCGTCCGGATCAGAACCGGCTGGGGCCTTCTCCAAACGGCGCTGCCGTCTCGGAGCCACTTGCACTCCAGCACGGGCTGACGCAACACCCGCGGGAGGGCCCGCCTTGGGTGGAGCGGCAGCAATGGGGACCACGCCAGGTTTGCCCATTGTGTTGGAGCCACCAATAGCGGGAGGAGACTCCGAGGAGTTGCCGTTGGGGGTACGAGAAGCAATCAAGTTGGATGGCGCCTGCTGGATGGAGTTTTTTCGAGAGGATTTCTTCGAGCCACGGGAGGTGCCCACCGCCAGAGAATTGGCGCTGCTGCGGTTGCGCTTCTTGATCACGTCGGTCTTGAGCGACAAGGGACGGACCACACCGTGAAGCTTCAAGAAGAGACCGCAGGCATTGCACAGTGGCTGGCCTTCGGGATTACGGCGCCACAAGGGAGTCGTCTGGGTAAAACAGTTGGTGCAGGTCGTTGGCCCCGCGTTGGGATCTCCATTTCTGGAGCCCCCGGGACTACCTGGACGTGACGGCACTGCGCTGCTCAGACCAGACTCTGGAGGCGTGCTGGGGGAAGGATGGTTGGTTGGCGGATTACTGGTCATTCCGTTCATGCTCTGTCGTAACAGAGCCTGCGCGTTGGGGGTGGAGACCGTTCTGGCAATCTTCTGGCGCCGAGTATCCATATCGCGATTTCGAACGTCGCTCACGGACGCAGCGGAACCGTGACCGCGGCCCATCAGGCTGCTGCCATGCTGCCAATCAGAGGGGCTTTCCATCACGTCAATTGATCCAATAGTGACTTGCTTGCGATGCAGCCCACTGAAGCCGGGCAAGGATTGCACTGAGCCTGCAAATCCGCTGTCCCAGTTCAGCCCCGAATTGAGGTCGCCCTCGTCCATGGGAGAGTAGTCGTTGGGCATGGCGATTGCTCCCCGCCCGTACGATGGGCCATCGTCATCTTCATTGTCGGAATCTCCCCCGAACGTAAACATACTGTTGGTCGGAGCGGTCGATGAGAAGTCGCTTGCTCCAAGCACCTGGTGTGGGTTCACGTGCTGAGGCTGCGGGACGGAGAATCCGGACGAGTGCATCGGGGTGGGCGCAATCGGGACGGAGCTTGGAGCTGAAAAGTCACTGGTCGAGGTCGCAGTGTTCGAGTTGAACATGTGACGCGGCTGCAGAGACGCCGATAGGTTCGAAGTTCGCTGCTGCAGATAGTTTGGAATGCGGCGCTGGGCGTGCGAATCCGTCGAGGGCACGTCATTAAAGAACAACGATTGCTCGCCCTCGTAGATTGGCTGTGGAGTCGACACGGTGGACTGATAACCCGAAGGAGGCGGGGAGAAGAACTCGTTGGAGTTCAGAGAGGAGGCTAGTGGCGTTTGTGCGTACATGTTGGCGAATGGATGGCCCGAGGTCATGGGAGACTCGGAAGGGGAGAATGTGAAGTGCTGCTGGTACGGCCCCGCCGAGTGAATACCGTGATCATCACCCACGCCCAGAGTGTCCAGATTGAAGGGAACGCTGGAAGTGTGATGGTGCTGCGGACGGCGGCCCCCGACAGTCCCATTCCCGGGCATTGCAAAGGCGGGCGGTGGATGATCCAATGAGTAGTCGGGTAGGGTGGTAGACAGGTTTGAGTGGTGCGCCAGCGCAGTGTTGGAGACCGGAGGCACCTGGGGCGAGGCGTCGGCGGGACGTTTCCTGGTCGGAGCGCCCAACCCGGAGAAGAACTGTCGCTCATCGATACTGGTCTTACGCACTCTTCGAGGAACGTACCCAAACTCGCTGTTGTTGCGCTGATCCGGCGGTGGGTGAGGAAACGAGGCGGCTACTGTCGTGTCGTGGACCGGGTGGTCTTTGCGAGTCTTGATGGGAATCGAGGCGGTGGGGGTTGCATTGAAGTGCCGGTCGGCCGCGGGGTGGTGAGAGCTGTAGTCGGCAGGGGAATCGAAGGGAACAATGAAATCATCGATATTCATGGCGTCGGAGGCTGTGTCCATGTTCATGTCGGCGTGAGGGTCCGATGAGGAAGTGGATGCCTGCTCGGACAGATGCAATTGCGAAAGTCCGCTAGCGTTGGGACTTGTGCTGTCTTTTTGGGTTTGTGATGCCCTGCCGATGAATGCTAGTCAGCCAGATAGCCGCAGTGGAGAATGGAACCGTAAGAGCAACGGATCAGAAGATAGGTGGAAACGGGGTTCTCTCAAGCCCGAGAGGACTGAGATATCTTCTGCGTGCGACAAGAACATACCGGGCTTGTTCCCGTTCCTTGCGTCTCAAACTCATGGCCATCATGCGCCATGTCAAGTTCTCCATACGTTCTTGGTTCGGGAGCTGGGATTTCGTCCGCGTGTATAGCTTCCAGATCTGAGCGGCCAAGGGATCGCTCTTCTGCAGCTCATCCGGATTGTCGTTCCCTCGTGGGGCACCGGTCTTCCACTCGGGGAAGATGGCGTCCGAGAGCATGCCGTCGTGGGTCTTGGAGTTGGTGGTCGAGTCGGCCGGGCTGAAGGGGGAGCCAAAAGACAAATCATCGGACATCATGTGCGAGTCGATATCGATTCCGGAAAGGGCCAGCGCGGGCGATTGCGACGGTCGGGCTCCCCCATTCGGATTGCCGTGCTCGAAACCAGGCACGGGCCCGTGCCCATATCCACGCCCTCCATGGTTCAAACCCTCCATGGTCTCTTCAGAGCAGGAGTGGAAGAGAAGGAGCGAGAGAGGGGAGGGAGGGGGGGGAGAGAGAGAAAGGAAGGGTTTCAAGAGGAGGGGGAGGTTCTCAAGGAGCAGAGACGATTATAGATCCGAAGACAGTGACGAGGGATGGTCCGGATAGAGCCAGGATTGGTTGATTAGGAAATATCCCCCGTACCCGCCGTAAACGAGGGCCTCGTCCGGGGGGGGAGAGTAAGTGAGGGCCAGAGAGAACGAAGGCAACCGAGCGAGACGATAATAGGACAGGACGGCAGCAGCCAGCGACCGGGGTCAGCACCGACGTCAGTACCGCTTGTCACTGTGCGAACGAGGGGGAGAGGGGCAGTTGCATGGAAGCGCAATCCCGGAATTTACTCACGATGGGAGACAAAAGGTATAGGATCGGAGGATATTGACCGGGCAGCGGAGCTCAGATCTGAGAATTGGGGGGGGGGGAGGTGGGAGAGAGATGGGGGGGGGGGAGAAAAAAGAAAAGAAAAAGAAAAGGCCAGGGAAGTATCACGACCTCAACCAGTCGGCTGCCACCTTTTGGATGACCGGATTGGTACTGGATGCCCTTGTCTCTTTTTTTTCCCCTCTGTCTTGACGTTCCTGGAGAGTAGAGCGGGCGGGGCTAGACCGTCCAGACGCTCATGCCCCGGGGGTGTGACCACAATCAAGAAGGGAGTAGAGAGATGCAGATGCAGATGCAGATACAGAGGAATTGGAATTGGCAGAGAGGTCGAGGTGGAAATCCACGATGAACAGGAGGGCGGAATGACGGGTCAGTTCACCACCAAAAAAGTCAAGGTGGAAGAAGAGGCACCGGTCTCGCCTCTAGTGATGTATCGGTCACACCTGTCGGGAGGCAGAGAGTAGAAAAAGCAGGTGGAGCGGCCGGTGGTGCAAGTAGATCCTTTGGGACGAACAAATAAGAAAATGATGACACGAGCAACGAGTCAGCGACAAGCGAAGATGTTCATCGGGACCATCTGGAAATCTGGAAATCTGGAAATCTGGAAATCTAGCGATGGTCGAGTGAAGTTGCGCGCAGGAGGACTGACGACCGATGACCGGGTGGCAGATCGAACCGGGGGGGGGGTATGGGTATTACCCGTTCGCTGAACGGGCCCGTTATTTACAATACAGACAGAGTCATACATTAAACATTCACCACGTTCCAGCTTAGGTTGGACCCGATAATTTACCGTCCACGGGTTCCACCCCACGCGCGCTGCGGTGCAGAACAACCACTTCGTCACTGAGACGGCGAAATCTACAGATGTACTACGACGGCTAGTAGTTGGGTGCGTAGCACTAACGACTCACGACCCCACGAGTAATTACAGGACTTTGGATCATTGGATAGACCCCGTCCATTTCACGGAAAGGCGATAGTGCGGTGGCTACAAACATGCAGCCTATGCAATATTGAGAAAGCCCAGATATCCAGTCTTGAAAGAGTGAAATAAGTGATATCCGTACGCCAACTGGACTTCTTCATGGGCGGCACTTCCAGAGACGAGGAGACTTGCCTTGCTGAAAGGCAAGCAGCGATGCAACATAAGACAACGACACCTCCAGTACCAAGTGTACGACGAATCGGACACGAGGCGTTTTATGTTTCTGCCACAAGTTCTCTCGTACCTTTTCCAACTCGGTTCCACATCCACATACATTGGGATCCATTGTAGACCACATCGTCGGACAATGAAATTTATATACCATCAAGTGTCACCGGTAGTATTGTCAACGTTCCTGCTCTTTCGCAATCCAGCATACCTTAGACAGAGTGTGTGGTCCATGGAGGGTCCGGATACTGCCGAAGAGGAGGTTCCGGCTCCCTCTGGGGGCTGGAATGAGCTAAATTCACCACTGTTAGTGTGATCTCATTCTTCTCGCCTTGAATCAGTAGTGCACCTTCTGTAGTGGCAGCGCATTTCATGTTATTTAACAAAGCTCCACAAAGAGTCTCCAAGATTCAGTCATCCAATACCTAGATCCATCCGTGGCGATGGTTAGTTGATGTCATACCTAGCGGATGGTGTCAAATATCAAGGCATGAGGAATAGGGCCAAGAACAGTCTAAATGAGGCCTGGCTTGCGCCTCTGTAGAACAACAGCCGGGCACATGCAGGTGGTATCGCTGGACCCGTGCAAGGAACAATGACAGTTGACAACTAGAAGACCATATCCATAGGAACAGTTTTGACGTTCTCACCCACTCACCTGGACGGGCAACCTAGGAATCCGATGACCGTCGGATCCATCTCTGAACCCGGTATCCCAGCTGTGGCCCGAAGTTGATCCCACGAGACCGCCTTGTCACCGCGAGACCCTGTCAATGACTCTTTTTGATGATCGATGTGTTCTAGCCACGAATTTATCCGAATTTAGATTCCTCGTGTGAAAGGATACACGACGCGAACCGCACCTCCCCCCTCCAAAATGATGCCGGACCATTCGTTCGGCAGTACCTATTGAAGGGGGATTTTCCACGAATCGGCGCTCTTGACGACTGGAAGAATAATTAGAGATTGGGTCGACAACTGGTAGAGTATGTTGGCCACCAGCGCATGCACCTGCGACCAGATGACGCTCTACGGTTCATTGATGGGTTTCCACGGGGCCATTCCGCTTCAAACCGCTCATCGGGCGCCATCTCTGTGCTCCTGTCTCGCCTTTTCTGTCTCTCACGCTCCTTTTTTTTTTCTTCTCCTCCCCGATATCCGGACGTCTTGAAGAATGCGGGTGGAGTCGGCGGATGTGCCGTGCGCACTGGGAAGCTAAGCATACGATGCATGGCCATGCAGGCATCTGGGCCGCACGAGCCACCCAGCTCACGGACTCGCCCGCCACGAGTCGCCTTGACCCTCGTTTCTCACAGGGATCGTGGGTCGTGCGTCGTCCACTTCTGCCCACTTCATGGCTGCCCCTCGGCCCGAGTCCGAAATCAGTCCCGCGACCGAGACCGTGAGTTGGAAAAGGAGACAAGGCGAGGGGGAAAGCGTTTGGCGTTTGGCAATTCAGCAGAGGTGGATTCGAGACTAGCTGCGCAAATACGAAATTGACCATGCCGGCATGCACACGCTTGTCATTCTTAGCGTGGCGCGGACCCAGCAAGCTGAACTGGGGGCGAGAAGGAGAAGAGAGCTAAGAGCTGCGGAACGTGGACGGATATGCCGAAGAACTGCCATGTGTGAGAATTGGAGACACGGGTTTGACTATGTATGCTGGAGAACATCTCGTGGATGGCGACAATGCGGTGTCTCTCTAGATCCTGATCATGAAAAAAAAAAAAAAAGACTCTCCGATTGTGGTCGGCATATATAGTGCAGCTTACCGTGACTTGGAGAAGCACCCTCCCTGGAGGTAGTTGAGCTATGGACTAGAGTCCGGGGACAACTGTGAAAGCATTCCTTTTACTTTCCTTGTCAGAAGCACCTAGAGTCTCTAGTCTCCGGTCTACCAGATGATACCATAGACAGTTTAAACACTACTGGTATTGGCACGCTATTCAGGAGTCAAATCAACATGATCACCGAGAATGTCGAGGGTCTGGGACCCTCAGATAGCAACTCCATGCCCAGCATCTTTCGAGAAAAAGACAAATAAAACAAGAAGCCAAAAGCCAAAAGCCAAACCCAAAATAGAGAAGTTAATCCGCTTCATGGAGACACTCTCGGAGCCTCCTCGGTGGATAGTCCCAGTCACGGCACGACGAGCTGGTGGCGGGGCCGAGAATGCCACAGATAGGATGGCGCCCGAAGAGCAGATGGGGACCACCTACGATAAGCCGACCCGGTTCACGGAGCTTTTTCGGTCGCGCCTCGTAACAAGTTAGCACCAAAGGATTGTTTACTGTTTAGTGTTTTCTGTACCACTAGGGTGGGTCACCTCAGGAACGATGGCCGAGTTTCTAGAAATTCTGCCCCCCTCGGTAGACTGAAGGAGGATCTGTACGACAGAGTTGGACATTGGTAGTCTCCAGAAGGATCCTGCTTAGGTTTCTCTTGAAGCGGTTGATTGCGCGTGACCTATCACTCATAGGTGGCCCTGCCACTTACTTTGGAATCAGCTGGATGCGAGAAGACAGGATTATGTATGCGGTCGTAGACTGTATCTATGCATCAACATCTACTACAGAAATTTTACAAAGGTGTACATTGACGGGACCTGTCATATTTGAGCTTCACGTAAGCCTGTCGGTTACAGCTTGTTTCGGCTTTGCATGTCCAACTGTACGGGATCCTGTTTGGACAGTCAATCTTCACTGCGAAGATTCACCCACTTGCCGAGACATTTTCACATCAACCGAGTCGCTACGCCACGACCCAATCGTCCTGCATAAGGTCAACATGCAAGCCACCAGAGACGATAGGAAAACCACCAGAATCACCGCGGGCATCGAAAAGGGAGAGCCTAGAACGATGGACGAGTGGAGTGCAGACTGCAGAGCGGGCAGAGACCCGTGCAGGTCCAGCGCAGTGTTCAGATGCAAAAACAAGACAAGCAGCAAGACAGCCCTGTCTCATCGGGGGGACCGAGCGAACGATGCCACCAGCTTGTTGGAGTTGGACATGAAGAGCGAATGGCTTCTTTGAGTTCTACCTACCGTGGGCAGTGGGGATGGACAAAGTGGTGACTCGTACTTTGTCGTAGCCTTTTCCATCCTGAAGTGTCCAGCACTCACCGAGCGTGGTACATTCCTATCTTACCCGAGGCATCGGTATGGTATGGTATTGTAGACGGGTGTCCCGCCTTGGGGTATTGTCATTTCACACCAGTAGCCACCGGCCAGCGGCTCCGTGCTGCAATTTCGGTCTGCAGTCTGCCACATCTACGGATGAGTTGCGCCAGACTCAAACTATCATCCGGCATCATTGCCCTTCCTGTTCAGCGAGTCGAGAAAAGCGTGCGCGCTGAGTGGTGATGGAATCTGGCCAAGATGGATCCCCTTCCTCTCCCCGCCATCCCCTCCCCCTCAGGACGCCCGTCAGTCCGATTCCATTTGCTCGTCGTTCAATCTGAGACTGCAATCTAACGGCCTGGCGGGGATGACAGCGGATCTTTTCTCAGTCCACGGCTAAAAGGTAAATGCATTGATGCAAGCCACCCATTCATTCCTTCCCCCCCCTCCATCATCTCATCTCCTCGTTACGCCCCGCCTGCCACTCCAAAGCGCTCGCCGCGCAACCTCGACAAGAGGACGCGGAGAATTCCTGATGCATTCGCCACCAGTGGACCAGACTCTCACGCACCGCGGGTGCTGCTTGGCTCAGTCAGCACCGTTCCTGAGGACGATCCTCCGTACCTTCCACCCGAAAGGTTAGCAAAGATCCACGTCGCACGTAGTGGCCAAATATCTTCCGACAAGATGGATTGTCAAGCCCGTATTCTTGATGATGAGCAAAGCCGATGATGACGGTCGGAGATGGAGAGGTGGACTAAACACCCAAAAGGGGAACTCATCTCCATTCTCAAACAGAGTGGGGGTCCGACCGGACCAGTAGATCCATCCGGGCAGTATCTCAAAGTACAGTACAGTTCTGTAGTTTGTATGAATGAACATGCAGTGATGTCGCATGTTCAAGTGTTGTAGCTACCAAAATGGCCGAGGCTCCGTGACTAGAGGGTTGAAAACTGACAATCCTGTCAACCTTCCCCTCCCTTCCCGTCTCCCTTCAAGAGAGCGAGAACCTGACGGCCAGAGAGGCAGAGAGGGATCTCGGGAGTATCGACTCGAACCGCGCTTGACGTGTAATTGGCTGGGTTCTTGATCTCGGCAAGCAATGATCGTTCCGCGCATCGCTGACGGGGGTCAGAAGGGCCAAAGTACGCCAGGTCATCATGTCTGTCCGCAGACGGAGAAATATCGAGTCCAAAATGCCCTGCCGTGCATGTGAGTATGATTGAACGGCGTCAAATCACCGTCTCGAGAGCTTGAGTGCCCCAAATCTGAATCTGTGTAAGCTTGGAGAGGTAATCTTTTGGCCCCACGAGGGAAGCTCCACCGAGGAATGGAGAGCGCGGGTGGATTCTCCTCCTCGTTTCCTCCAAAGAAATAGAAGGTGGGAAAAAAAAAGATAATCAAAGGGGGAAAAAAAGTACCACCTGGAGATGTGCGGGCGAGAGAGATTCACAACGCCTTCCGATAGGTCCCGGCTGAAGATATGGAGATAAGCCACGCGATAAGCCTTGGGTTGTCATTAACCATTGTCAATTGCCTGTGATAGGAATCGTCTGCCTTTCCTGGTGGTCATCTCTGTCGACGAAAGCGCCATGCTGCATCGAGAGACATTGCAGTAACAGGCTTCGCTTCGAGACAGCATCTATGAGCCTCGTCATCATCTGTCGCTTAGTGAGTGGCCGGACGTTTCGTGACTGGAATTCCGCATGAGCGGGGACCGTCATCCGCCGACCGCCTCGTCCTCCTCTGGGTAGGGGAGGTGAACGACAATCACTCTAATTGTGGAAAACAATCGACCCAGGCGCAGAGCGGAGAGGGCACTCTGATAGGATGAGCAATCCAAGGTGGAATAGTGGAGTCCCATGGCGCCGGCAGGTCCAACGGAGTTTGCGTCCTGCATCGGATCTAATCTTTCGCTTCATGATCCGTGGTCGCATGGTGTCTTGCTTCAAGGAGACTGCGCCCGGCAGACAAATGGGCCACTCTTCCACAACGCAAAAATGGTCCAAGCTCCCGTTCCTGAGTTCTGTACATTTCATGGCTCGTGTGTCTCGTATCCTATGTGTCTGCACAGGTCGGATTTCCCCAGGAGAGTGAACGAGCCCGGATGAAGAGAGTAGCCGTTTAACCACGTGATATGGGTCCTGGATAGAACGTCCGTTGGTCGGCCCACGGAGTACACCTCACTCGATCAAGAACGGAGACTGAACCGACCATTGAAAGCCCCCTCTCCCCCACGAACCATATAGGGTGATGATCTGTTGACTGAATGGTGAGACAGTCCCGTCTGATGCCTGTCCAGAATGGTCATGGTGCCTCGGCATCGCGGTGGCAACGGCTTGGGAATAGAGTCGTAAGCTGCCCATCCGCCAGCCAAACAAGAGGAGGAGGTAGTATGCGATCAACCACTGGCAGGTAATGGCCAAGACGGAGCACATGGGTCTGCATTGCCTCACACAAGCTCCCAAGTGGGCCGTGGCGCTCCAACAGGAGCGTATGTATGTATCTCATAGAAGATAACCGAGGCCAGTGAGCGCACGCACAGGAGGCGAATGATGGTCACTCCCTGTCTGGAGATCAGCTGGGGGGTTATCTGGAAGACCCAGAACAGTGGGCCAGCCTCAATTCGGGGCGACGCAGGAGGAGAAGCCGAAGAGAGTCGGGGAGGCAAAAGTGGAGGAGGTGGAGGGATCGGACAGGTCGAAGAGCTGGGAGGCAAAGGTGGACGCATACCAGAGATGGCCAATGAATGGGGGAATATTTTAGCGGCATCTGCGGTTACGACAGAAAAAACCACCTGAAGACCAAAGGACCCGGAAGATCCCAAGCGAAGCCGAGAAGGCAATCTCATGGCAACTCAGTAAATGAACAGGGACGGCGAAGACTGCGTAAAAGCAGCGAAGCGGCGCGATCAGTCGATGGCATTGGAAAAAGGGCTGGCTCTGGGAAAATGCCGGCACGCAGAGGCTCCGTTATGTGCAGTCGGTGTACTCGAGCCATCATAAGAGAGAAGCGCGAGACTGTCTGCGATGGAAAGGAAGAAATGTTTGAGAGATCACCGTATGCTACTCATACTTGGAGTCTCACCCTCTCTCAACTTGGATTGTTTGATGTTGGCCTCAAAGTCCTGTCGTCAACAAAATGGGTGATGTGGACATCCACAGGTCCGATCTACGATGTGCTCGAACAGACTTGATGAAGAGCCGCTCGGAATTCTCAATGCATACACAAAGAGAGACCATTCTGCAAGGCCTGGTGAAGGCGCAAGATCTTGTGAGTCTGTGATAGGGCTTGCAGTGGTCGTCTTCAACGGTACTTATACAATTCAAGGATGAGAGCATGAACGTGAGAGATTGAGTGAGGGTCACTCTGGGTTTGTGCATTCGGAATGTACAGAGTACACCGTTATTCGAGTACAGATAAGCCTCCTGCATCTCTTCCTCCGGCAGGGCTGTCATTCTCAAAGACTCTTCCGTGACAGGCTGTTATCAGACAAGATGATAGGGAGGGTAGCTCATCATCCTGATAAAGGCGTCATCACAAGCCTATCCTGCCCGAGTAGTTGAGGTTTGTTGCGCACAATGGCAGCCTCGAAGGGGCCGGATAGGCTGATTGGAACATGATAAGTGTGCATATCGCTGCGCTTTGGGAGGACCAGTCAGACCGGTAAGAGCCTTCCGTGTCCTGATAAAGACTTTCGAACTGCGTCGGAACCCCGATGATCGCTGCACATACACAAGGTAGATCATTTTTGGTGCTATTCTTCCTTGCGCACAATCTCCCTTCCCCAGTTTTTGAGCTTGAAATCATGGGCGATCCTCTTGGCGCGGGGAGAATGCCCCTTTTTCGCGTCAATCACGATCCATTTATGAACATGAAGCTTATCAGCAACAGATACCTTGTTTCAATATCATTGTACCAAGGGGCCCCACGAAGTCTTCTCTGGCTCTCGCAATCTTCTCGATAATGATAGATTACGGCAAGATCGTCTGGTACAAGAGGCCCTCGACCAAGTGACACCTCTTCTGTGGCGCCACCGCTCACCCTTGCATCAATGCATGATGAAACTCGCCCCCAATTTGAGATTATCTCGAGATCTTCCACTCCAGCCGGATGTGCATTGACCTACAAGAGTTCTCCGCGGAACAAGAAGATACCGATTGCTTCTTGGGGAGATTCCTGATTCGATGATTGTGACAGGATACGGGTTGCAAGAAGAAGATGAATCTGCGGTCTCACTGCTTATCATTTACTGGAAATAAGCACGCATCTCCAAAGACCATGAAAGCCTTGCTACAGATCAGCGGGAATTATTCGAAACCTTAATGGCCTCGCCATTATCTGTAGATAAGGCTTTGGGGAATGTGGTGACACTACGTTGTTGTGTGAAGAGAAAAGAAGGACGTGAGGTTCAAAGTGAATTTAAACATAAGACTTGGATTGCATGTGAGTCGCAACGGGAGATGAGCACAAGTCAGAAAAGCAGGTAGGGTCTGAAACCCTGCAAGCGACTCACAGTCATACACCATCTGCCGTCTAGATTCAAATGCGTTTACGAGATGTGGGCAGTTGAAAATTTTGAGAAGAGAACCTAAGCCTGTACATATAGAAGGCTTTCGTGCGTCGGACGACTATCATCAATTAGCCCCTAAAGCCTATCCTGCAGGTAGCGAATCCCCCTCCCCCCTTGGGATGTGCATTGATAAGCGCACCGACAGAAACGCTCTGCAGGATTTTCCCATCGCTTTGCCTATATCGAAGGATCAGTGGCCAGATTCACCTTAAAAAGCCGGTCGACCCCCTATCTTAACCCTCCCCGTCGATTGCCTTTTTATACCACATGTCTGTTCCCTTTCAATTCGGCCTCCCGTGCTGGAGGCTCTCAGCAAACAGTAACATGCGATTAACTTATCCGTCGACATGAAACGGCCGAGGCCAGTCTTAATGAATTCAAGGAAACAAGCATTCTCATTAACCCTTGAACACCCTCTCAAATGAAGCCAGTATTTCTTTCGCACCTGAGTTGATGAACCAATTCTCTCAAGGCACCGTACCTACTCGCTCGGGAAAATGGATGCTCTCATCTCGGATGAGCTCATCATTTTTGTTCAATGTGTATGGAAATTTTTATTATTTGTCATGAACTAGAAACATACCACATATGACTTGAGCCATAGAGAAACACTCAAAGATCAATTGATGTCTGGCTCCATCGTTGAAATACGTATTAATTGTTAGTCCAAGCACGGAAGGAGTTTCCTCTCGACCAACAGAATCTCTTCTGTGTGCTGTTCAAGCGGACCTAACAACCCACGTCGATGGTGATGCCCAATCTACAGCTCTCTAATCTACTGGCGGTCTCTTTTTCTCACAAGCATATTCGGTGTAAGAGCCATGCGATGGAATGGTAGCCCCGGACACATCGGGATGCGCTTGAAGGCGAGGGAACAAAAGCCAAAGTATCGACAGCTGAAAGTCTAAGATAAAAAAGTTGAATGTAGACGAAAAAGTCCCAAGGGGCAAGAAGTCAAAAACGTATGAGTCAATTCAGTAGGCGAAATGGGGGAATAGAATAAAGCAAAAATAATATATATATATATATCTATAGTGTGCTGACCAGATAAAGCCTGCAATCAAAGGAAAATGAACACGGATGTGATGCATCCTGAATCAAGGCACGAGAAATCCAGAGACACCAGAAGACCCAAACCAGCATTCTTCGATCTCAACTCGAGACGGGAACACTGGGGATCAAAGCCTGCTAGCACATCACAAAGGACCGTAAAATGAAAGTCGGCTTGGGCTATGTGAGAGAGCCTCAAGACAAGGAAAAATGCCACCCCAAAATCCTTTTTGCGCCGACTGATGACCCTCGAATAGACCGGCCGTGGTCGATGAGGATACAGTGAAAGTTCAAGCCCTAGGGCAGTGAGTGCAGATGAAGCAAGAAAGACAAAAAGTGATAAGAGGTCAAAAAAGGAAAGAGGCACAAGCAAAAAGAACGTCCTGAGAGATGTGTCCAACCAACGGGGTATTGTGAAATAGAAAATGAAACGAGCTGTCTAGGAATTGTTCGTGTTCAAACGTGATAAGAGGCCGGACCCAATGCGAGAGAGAGAGGTGAGGAACAGTCGTTCCTTCACAAGAAGTGCATCAACAAAATAAAAAGAACCAGAAACGATGCAATGAGCACGGATTAGGCGAGTTTAGTCTGATAGGGAAAAGTAATGAAAAGAAACCGCGGAAAGTGGAAGAAAAGAAAAGGGAAACAGGCGCCTACATTAAGGCTCAGACGTTCTCGGCTGCCCGGGATGACCCATCGGGTGAGGGATGTATTGTTGTTGGGCCAAATCGCCAGTGTACATCGGGTATGAAACTGCACCCATATTACTGGACATGGCATTCATCTGCTGCCATTGTGCAAAGTTCATCCCGCTCGCCTGATTTGAATAGGCTATGGCCCCCGGTGGCATTTGCATATTAAACCCTGGTCCAGGATTGGCGTGGGATGCGTTCGGATGAGCGGGCGTAGTCATCCTGCGTTTAAGGTCGGGAGCCATGGGAGATTGAAAATGAGCAGAGAACGAGGGGCCGGGTTCCTGTGGAGGGTAGCTCATCGCTCTTGATGGCTGTGGCGGTAACGTCCAAACCGACCCATCAGGCTGCACAGTGTACCCAGCAGGTCCCGGATTCATGGGCTGTACGTGTCCCGCCATTGGTGATGCACACGAAATTGGAGAATTGGGAGACATTGCAACTGGGACCACGCCAGAGTCCCAGGTCTGGGGAGTCATGTTCATCATCTGTCCCTTGCCAGAGGCCATTGCCGTCGCTAGCATTTGCGGATCGGAAATTGTGGTAAAATCTTCCCAACTTGGCGTGCCTTCCATCGTAGTCATTCCCGAAAAATCCTCTGATCCTCCATGCTGATCTAGAAACGAATCAAGTACGATTAGCCTGACGGTCGAGCGAAAAAAAAAGAGTTGAATGCTGGCAAAACTCGAAAGGGCTTTTTCTGATGACATGGGTCAAAGAGTCAGTCCCCGATCACGGTTTACTTACTAGGTGTCAAAGACGACATCTGAGTCGGCGCAAATGCGCCTGGGTTAAATGCTGCCATTTCACCTGCCGAGACACTCATCGGCATCGGATTGTAGGGGTAATAAGGCTCTCCCGACTCCGGATTGAGGCTGTTTGGCGAGGATGGGAGAGACATTGGGGTTGTTGCAGAAGGGACAGATCCCGCATCCATTCCTGAGCTGGGTCGCGATTTCTTTTCGACGGGGGGTTGTTGGTCAACGGGGAAGAATTGACATTCCTTGCGTAATCGAATACAGTTCTCGCAGCGTCCTTGGGCATCATCCGCTGCCACTAAGCAACGAATCTTCCGACGTCGGCAGTGTACTAGAGCGGGATGAAAAAAAAGGCGATTAGTCCAACGTCCTCCATCATGCCATGTCAAACCTCCCTGTCTCGCTGTCCTCAATGCGATCTCAATCATTGCAGAGTCCGTGAAACGCGACACTCGATCAGAAAAGGCCTCAGTGAGCAGAGCAGAGCGCTTTGAGACGGCCAGGTCGGATTGGGGCGAACTTACCACACGCAACAGATGTGCGATGATAACCCAACTTGTTTCTCTTCTTGTCTGCGGAACTCATCTCCATGGCATTTTGCGAATTGTGTATTGAGTCCATTATCGCAATGGCTGCGGGCATCGCTCCCCGTAGTGAGCTATTCCTGATGCGCCAGACCGATGCGCATGAGAAAGCGCCGAGATAAAGACGATGGGAATACTCCCCAGATGTGATTTGTTGAATGAGCAGAGGCAGCGATCGCTGGTGTGCTCTGCTTTGAATCGAAGTTCAGATCGAACTGAGGTCAAAACACGCCACGGTCTATTTGGTCCGCACCAATGGTCGATTTCGGGCTCAAAGGGCGGGAGCAGTATTGCTGGTGATTGTTGCTTGCGTTGTGGGGTTGAACGGTGATTCGATTCTTGTCAGAAGAGCAATAGGCGGGTAGATTTAGGTCTGACTTCGCGATAAGGCACGACAGAAAGGGTAAGAACTTTCAGATTACTCTCCTGGCCAGCAGTGTCGTTGCAATAAGGTGAAGGGCGACGATGTCGGAGCAAAACAAAGTTGGTCACCACAGTGAACAGCCCACCGGAAAATTCAGTTCTGGCTTAAAAGAGATTTCCTTTCCCCCGAGAAACAATACGATGAGTATGGCGGTCACTCTGTTCACTTCGTGGATTATATGTGATGGCCAGAGAGTCGCGCAAGGCTCGGGGGCGTAGTTGGCCAAGTATAGATCCACTGCAATTGACGAATCTCTGTCTTGGTGGGTGATTATGGATTAAATAGTCAAGTGTGCAAATCGCAAACGGCTGTTCAACCTCGAAGAGTGAACGGTCGTAGTTTCCAGGCTCTTTTGTGTCGCCTTCAAACTGGGAGAAACGGTATGGCGTGGCGTTGCAGATTTGCCTTGTGCGGAACGAAGATCGAGCAGTGACCAGACAGCGATTCCAGAAGAGATTGTACACGGGTGAGAGATTGGAAGAAGAAACAAGAGAGAAAAACAAATAGAGAAACCAAAGGAATGTATGAATTGGTAGATGGAAGAGAAGAGACCCAAAGGAGGAGGACGGAGGAAAGGTCGAGGGACTTACGTCCTATAGACTTGAAGAGTCGGGAAGCTAATCGCGGGGTGAAACGCCTAAAGGCTGAGTTTGGGCTTTCTGTTCTCTCCGGAAATGGGGTTGTCTCAATGAGGACGACTGTTTCCCACTTTTCGATTTTTATTTTTGTTTGTCTTTAATTTTCTGTTTGGGTGCACCCAAAAAAGACAAAAGGAGAAATGGGAAAAAGAAAATTTAGAATAAAGTCAAATTGGGTAAAAAGAAATTCCCATTTTCTTCATCGCCTTTTGAGGGAAAGGGATTGGATCCCCAGCGCAAGTATATCCCACCGTGCGTGGAACAGAGTGGCTTTGTATCAGCCGGCACTAAGACCAATGGGTATCGATTGCACCCAAAGAAACTGTAGGCGATGCTCACAATCCATCTCGATGATCTTAAGCCTAATCCAGGGGTCTTCCGGGGGAAACTTCCTCGTGGGGATAAGCATGCATCAACCTAGTGTTGCTGCTCGCAGTCTCGAGATGGGGTTCAGTGTCAGGTAAGTACATGTTGTTCATCAGTGCATCTGACTCAACCGTGAGGAAGGACGCTGGAGGATGGCATTGCTGACTGGCCATTGGGATTTTTCCATGACAATTTTTGAGAGGGAAGGGGGAAATCGCCAGTGCCTATCTCCGCCGCTGGCTCTCATGACGCGTAGAGTGACCTCGACATGTTCTGACCGTGTTCGGATCTTAGCTGTCGAGGTGGATGGGAGACGCCAGAGTTGTCTAAATCGCTCATCGAGTCAACCCTCCAAGTCCCCCCCCCTGACCGTCTACGATCGACCTCGCCGAAACCCTGTTCGTGGTAAATGAAGCAGTGAAGAAGAACCATGGTCTGGGAGTCTTGACATAGTGGGGGGTTCACGGTGGGTTCCACTTTCGAGGATTGACCGCGTAGTGTTTCTGTCGGATGGAGACTCAGAAGGGGAAAGGGCCCTCGCCTGGGTTGCTTGTGTCCTGACCGGTGACCGACGCCTACGGTCACAACGACTCCTGGCACTGGCAGTAGTATGACACCATGTACATTGATGAATGTACAGTACATGGTGAGCTGCTAGCCTGATCATTGAGGAATGAAGCGAATAACCTTTTTTTTTCTTTTTTTTTTCGGCCTTTTCCCTTTCATCCTTGCTCTTCTCTCTCCTTCACGCAGCTTCCGCTCAAGTGATTGGCGATGAGAAAAGCTGACACCAATGAGCTTGTTAGTCACAAGATCCAGTTGTGGCACGGCACGACTGTTTTCGGTGTGTCCCAATGGTGATCACTGGAACGCTTCGCGTCTTCTCGAATCATACATGTTTTTTACTTGATTTACTCTTTCCCAAAAAAAAAAAAAGAAAATAAGAAAAAAATCTAAGAATCAGATGTCATGGACATTTGAAGCTGGATGATTGAAATCTCCCGGTTGTTCGGGTGTACGCTCAGGGCCGAACCACCGATTGGGGCTAACTGATGCTAAAAACAGACATGCACGATCCACGGCTGATGCGTACAGTAGGGCCAAGACGATGCGCGCTGCCAGGAGATCCAAAATTGCAGAATCTCCGTTGTATCTCAAAGTGGTCGAAAAGGGCCGTGTATCAGTCACCGTGGTGGCCACTCATGCTGGGGACTAAGACGATCGTGGAGGATGGTGCTCAACCAGTCCTCTGGCGAGAGGTCCATTGCGTTCTCCCTCTCTTGTGGGCGCGCGCTCTCTCTCTATAGTAACCGGGACTTGCTCACCATCGATCGCCGACAGCTAGACTTGAAACTGCATCAGGTGTACCAACACAGAGCTGGGCTCTGCTCAGATTCCGGTGGTTCTACTTGATTGCATCGTCCGCACACTAGTCTAGTCTCTGCTCCACCCGTTGGAGTCTTGCCCAGTCATGCCCACGTTTCGGAGGCTTCCACTGTGCATAGCTTAATTTGCCTAGTGTCGTCTGGACACAATGACCTCCGGTCCCTGAACGTGAGACACTTCCAGAATCTCAAATGATGCATGGGCGAGGTTCGGGTATGCTGGTTACCATGGTCCCTCTCGTACGGGTTCGCTGAGCCAAAGGCATCTCCCCCCCACTTTGGGTTCGGAAAGGGGAAAGGAGTTGTCTCTCGGTTTGCACGCACCTTTCTTTTTCCGATCGCGCGGACGGGATTTTTGATTTGTCTTTTTTTTTTAATGCTCCCTCGACCTTCATCTTTACCCGGTCAATAACTTTGATTCCATCCGACATCTGGCGGGGGACAAAGACACGAATGAAATAGCAGGCGTGTCGCATTTAGTCCTGTGAATGGGGATCCACTAAGACCAAGAGCCATTCACGGAAACCGAACCCTTGACCGAGAAAATCCGAAAGGCCACGACTCGACGGGGAAACACTGGGACAGCCTCATTTTGATCGGCACCATCCACCTTCGGTGGGAAGCTGGTTATCCTACACTCGGATCCCGAGGACTTGCACCAATCCCATGCACCCGGAGAAAGGCGAAAAAGGGGGGGGCAATGACGCGCGACAGATGCACCATGGAGCACTTGCACGGCTTGAAAATCATCCGCCGTTCGATGGGCTAGGAAAGTGTTAGAGATCTAAGCTGCTGATGTGCCCACCGGCCCAGTCCTCGTCGAATGACCACGGGTCGTGATGTATCTGATGAGCGCCAAGGCCAGGTACTGACTCCTCAAAGAGGATGTCGGTCCGGTGGGCGTTGGGCGAACCAGTGATGGGAATACGAGACCTTATCGACCGGTCTTGCTGGACGGCCGTGTGAGTTGGTTGAGTCGTTGAGACGTAGACCAGCGCCTAATATTGCGACGAAGATTGAAAATGGTTCGGGTGGTCCTCGAGGCGGCCACCCGTGACACCTGCTCTCGGGGAGTCTCCGTCGCGGTGTCCGTGCGTGGCTGCTCGCTTCGTTCGCTCTCCGCGGTAATTAATGCCGAATCCGAGCTTATCGATAAGGCTCCCAGGCTTCGCCGTTGTGTGGAAGTGCGAGGAGGGATGGCCACTGAGATGAGTTTGCGCACAAAGGTTCTAAATCACCCCCAGGATGCCTCAACATTCAGGCCGATACACATTCGTGTCCATGTCCACCCCCCTTGAACATGGAAGGTCGGTGCCCGGACCGGATCAAGACACCGGAGAGGAGATGCCTCCTACACTCCACTCATGATCTGTTCCCAGCACTCGACACCACCACGTTGACCTGCCATGCACATGGGACCCTGCGAAGAATGTAAGTGTCCTGTCCACTGCATACTCATACTCCTCACAAAGCACACGTGGGGCTCTGGAAGTAACAAACACCTCAAAACGCAGGCATCCAGCGTAGCCCCACGTCCTCCCACATGCACCACATCTCCTCCATCGATGCCACACTTGCCGAGTGGCAGACGAGCCTCCATCATGTGGGGCTCGATGCAGATGACTTGGGAAAGTTGTCAAGGTTTGATTAAGGATCGGCAGCAACGCCCCTCGTCCGCTTAGCGTGTTACAGGTTTCTCCTGCCCCATCGCAGACCGGTCTAGCACGGGCGACCGAGATATCAACATTGTTCTCCCTCTGTTCGATGCATTGTTCTATGGAGCCAGGCGGGACCCATCGGCCACCGCTGGCCCATCGTATTCGCTCGCCTCGCCAGTGAATGTCATCCTGGACGCGCGGTCACAGAATCGCCCCGGCGCCAGGACCGACGGTGTCTGTTAGTTAAACGGAAGACCCGTGGCACCGGAATCGAGCGAGGCGTCCAACTCGCGTGGAGGTCACCGACCGGATACTGCAGGTGGTATTTGCCGAGCATGCGCATCGTGTGCGCAGCTTCGGACGCACTTTGTTGGAAGTTGACATTGGGGGTTGCCATCAGGTCCGGATCTCACCTGCTGATGAACACCTGAATGTGCAGTCCATACATGGATGTTCAACCATCATCCCCACCGGGCCAATATCAACGGAGAATCTCAATCTCGGAAGATCGCACCTCACACCTTATCGATGGGGGTATTGCAAACCCGCATCCAGGATCGGTTTTTTTTTCTAGTCGATTAATGAAGAATTCTGGTTTTTTTTTTTTTTTTCCAATTTTTGCTCCTCATACTCCACCCCCGAGCTGTCGCTCAATCCATGGACATCAGCAGCTCGAAACGCCGTCGCCAGATTTCGCTTAGGCACAACGCCAATGACTTGGAACGTAATGCGACAGAATCTGAACTGTGGAATAGCATCAGTGACCCACTTGATTTGACGGACGTGCCTTCCCATCCGTCGCCTGCCTAGGCTCATCCTTGCTCTATTCAGGCTCAAGTTACGAGCTTGGTTCAGGGTTCTCATACTCCGATCCATCAAGAACACCACCTTCCTGATATCTATACCGTGCAGGCGTACACTGCACAACGTACCTTGATTTTGCTCCCTGCATCCTGCACAGTCATCTTCATCTGATGGAGAATGTGAAGAGGTTTCCCAACGCTTCGACCCGGAAAGAAATGTATTCCACAAACCTAAATCCCGTTCTGATCATGACTTTGTCATGAGAAGGGGATACCTACGATCTACTCGACGGTCTCGAGTCAAATCAACACTGCATCGCGCACAACCGAAAGCAACCTACAGCGAAAATTTCATCTGAACAATGCACAGCCACAGCACCGACGCTGATGACGGGCCAGCCCGACAAAGCAGAAATGAGGGAGCTCCACCGAAGGAAGGATGTAAAGGGTAAGTCTGAGGTTTTCTTGGGCTTTAAAATCCCTCTTGTTTACCTAATCGAGCTCGTTCTGCACATGCCTTTTACCCAAAGAAGACAAGAATCATCCATGGACCTGGAAGCCAAATGGTTACATCATAGAATCTTAGTCGAAGTCACCCTGTGGACATCAAAAAACAGGGGCCGAGCCTGTCTCAGTAGGAGCTAACCAGTCAGATGGGAAGTAATGTGCATTCCTTCCGGAAACGGTCAGGGCACGCAAGTGCATAGTAGGGGTTCGGAGGTTATGCTGAATTTGTCGGTATAATTTTGCTTTTGCATTTAATGTCCCCAATGCGGATATTCTCCTTCATCTGTATCAAAATGGAGTTTGACCATAGCGCAGAATGAGGGCACCTCGGGCCGCAAGAGTCAGCATTTCTACCGATTATAGGGGTTTGAATATGGTATTGACTTTATCGCGAGGCTGCAGGCGATCGACAGGATGAACCAGGCTTATGGAGGGTCTGAAAACGACCCCCGTCACCACGATGCGATCACAGCGAACAACTCCAAGATAATTGTGGATCGACCAGGACCTAAGTGAATTCTCCAGATCGCTCTAGTTGACAGAAATGACAAACAGTCGATCTGCTGCATCGAAGCCATCGCGATCGGTACACTTCCGGTGTCACCGATCTAAGCATGGCTGTTTTTCATTCAACCAATATCCAAGTAATATATTTCTGGGTTCCACTTGCAGGGACCTTCATCTGATGTTCTGTTTAGCTGAGAAGGAACCGCCCTCAAGTCTCCACGTCAATGGATGTAGAGACCGCTATCAATCAATCATGCCCGTTTACGCACGCACGAATTTCAAAGCCTCCTTCCTCTACCACGGAGAATTCAATGTTGAGACAAGATCCTCCTTGATTGCCGAATGGACAACCAATGTGCAGTGCTACCGTCATACAACATTCTCATTCGCAGACCCTCCAGATCCATATTAGGGGGAGGGACAGCACTGTTGATGGCCGGGCCTGGAAATGAATGCACTACTATCACGTAGGCCATGTTTCACCCGGCAATCCCATGCAGGACAATTTCGTGCTGGTATCAATTATCAGAATGTCAACATGCTCATCAGCTGCAGTACACAACTGGACCAATAGACACGCGCAGTCAATCCTCCACCATGCATGCTTCTCGGACATGATTCTCCTTTGGACAAAAATTCCGTGATATGAACGACTTTTAGGGCTCCGGAACAAAGTGAGCTGAGTTCCATAGCTCTGATTCGGTAACCCCAGAATTCGCGAAAGGAGCACAGCAGGACGTTCACATTCGGTCAGTGATTACTATGGTTGTTCGCCAACTTTCGGGTGAGACAGGCGGCAGTTGGAAATGGCTGCTCTGTGCCAAGAAGAGGCGCCCCTGTCCACCTATTCCTGCCTTGGGGTCCTTGTAGATATTCCAAATACATTTGCGCTACAGCCATCTCGCGAATATCACGAGGATATACACTTACTATGATGCCACTGTGAGCAAGGACAGTCATCGACCAAAGCATGAATGTATAGTCGGCAAAATGGTCACCCTTTTACTCCATTGGCTTATTACATTGCTCGATCAATTGCACCGTGACTCCGAAAGGAGAGCTGGAACATAGTATCCCATCCAAGTTCCAGCCAGGATGTAAACGAGAACGAGAGGGAGGAAAGAGCTAAAAGCTAATTGTCCGATGTCCTGTCACTCCTCTCCAACATTCACCATGCGCATTTGCGCCCTGGATCAGACGCGAGATTGATCCTGGCCTGATGACAGCAACCAAATCCACTTTGTCTAGATCCAACACCTGCCGATGTATGAATGAGTCAAGGAGTGACATTCTCCAACCTGACGGCTATGCATTCAGGCATCTCTTCCCTCACACTGTAGCCTCAGCTTTCTCAAACAAGTGAATCGGCCAAATATTCATCTGACTATGCATGACCTTGGCCCCGTCACCGAGCTAAGCGTCTAGCCCGTACTTTGACCACGTTCAATCACAGCTCAAGGATCTCTTCCCAATCCCGGAATGAAACCTCATCAACGCATGGCTAAGCATCCGCTACTAATACATCTGGAACAGGTGCACCTGGCACCTGCAGGAAGATGGGATCCTTCCCGGCATGGGCTCTGTTTCACCATCCACGGGCCCTTGTCTCTATTTGGCCGAGGACCTGTACGCTTGGATGCTTGACAAGACCTCCTTGGCGGATTTTCACACATCTGTACTACTCGAGCCACTGGATGTGCTCATATCTCCGAGCTTCAATTGAGCTCAAGCATCTGTAATATTGCAAGTGTGATTTCCCCCAGCACCAGAATGATCTTTTTTTTTATTATTAATTTTCTTACTCATACTCCCTACTCTCTTGCTCTCTGATTCTACAGTGTTTGGTGGAGGAGGCATGACCTTTTGCTCCGGTCTCCTGCCCTTATCGTAAAACAATACTTGAAGAACATTTGCAATCGTCTTCAAGTGTACATCTTTGCAAGATCCAACCTTACGCGTCCTTGTTCATTCCACTCGTTTCGCGGAAAAAGGGGGGGGAAAGGAGACGGAGAAAGAGAGAGAAAGAGAGAAGGAGAGATCAAATGGGGAAATTTCTTCCGTGATTGTCACGAAAATTGTTGATTGGCTGGTCCATCCTGCTCACGGGGATCCATCCATTTCCGAATCTGTCGTTGGACTTCAAATCTTCTTCTCTACAAATCACAATCATTCGCGTCGACTCTGTCGGGTCCCCGGTGCCTTGACCGCTTCCATCTCGCTGAACGTCACGCAGTGCGCCATGAAGCGCCATTACCGAGTCTGAGTTTGATGTATGAGCCCACAAAGACCCCACCCATTTTGGATTTCGCCCAGACCGCGTGGGCGTCTTGTCGAGGATCTGAGAAACGACCAGACAAGATGGCCGAGAACTGAGGAGCTGAGGAGCCCCGATGCTTTGTGTATCGGATGGAGGGGGGGGAGGAGGAGGAGGAGGAAGAGAAGGCTCTGTGGCTGGGAGCTCCATGGTTATGGTAGTCAGTCTAGTGACAGTGGCGGTCTGTACTGATTCCAAGCATTAGCGTCGCCGTCGCTCTTGGGTAGGGCTGTCGCCGAGATTGGATCACTTCGGCTAGACCGAGCAAGGGTCTCTATCTCTCTCTCTCTCTCTGGATTTATGTTTCAAGTCATCGTTCAAACGTCCCGACTGGGATTCGCTCGAGTCAAGTTTCATTGGACGAGAAATACATCCTAGCGACATGCTTCGACAGGTGCCAAGAAGGAAAACAAAAAAAAAACACAAAAAAAATGCCGGTCCAAAGTCATCGTCTCGCCTCCAATGACGGGTCCGCATTCCCCAGTGGGATGTAGCCTTTCTTGTCTGGAACCGGAGTGGACACTGGGACAGATCCATATGATGCGATGATCTCAGTGATATGTACACTACTTCTTGGCTCTTCAGAGACAAGACCCTCTAGCGTGGAACTATCTCAAAGCCCCCGACAAAGAGAGGCTGGAGCCAGCACCGAGGTCAAGTGGAATTCCCCCGCGAATGTCGCCCGTTTTAATCTGAAAAGGGGCAGGATCCCGCCAAGTGTAGTAGTTGGGCATCTTTTGGCGCCTGGCACTTCCGCAAGGTTACACTCTCACTGGATCGAGAATTCTGGGCCGGTCCTTCTTGTTCCCCCAGAGCTTCTGCCCTGGGAATCTTACCACGTGTTGGGTGCCATTGACTCGACAGAGAGAGAGAGAGAGAGAGAATAAAGTACAAGGCAATGCCGCCCCTATGCAAGAGATCCACTATGTGTCGCTCTGCATCTGCGGTCAAAATCAGAGAGAAAGGAAAAACAAGAAAAAAAAAAAATCAAATCATAGGAATGCTGCAGCATAGAGAGAAGCGTATGATGAATAGACCCTATTAGAAAGTGTAGAACGCAGAGGCACAACCAACGCAGGCCGTGTAATCCGCTCGAATTCACCAGGCTTGCTGCGTGGTTGGATCGGCGGTTTGGCTCATTCTGACTGGAAGTGCTCTTGACCCTGTCCGAGTCTGGAAGCCCGCTGAAGAGATTACGTGATGCTTGATAATAGCCCCGTAATTCACCTGCTCTTGGTAACCCATTTGATCTACTCCCCGTCCAAACACGACTACGAACCTCCAAAACTTCTATGGACCGGACCCGAGTTGGTGTTGTTTGGCACTGTGCCTGGAGTGTCCAACCTTGGTAATCTGCCTGAACAGTTCGAATATCTCACGCCTGACGGATTCTCTCAAGAGCATTGATGTGTGTACACCAAAACTGCTGGACGCATTTGAAAACATAAGACGCCACACTTGGTCCACGTGCCTCAATTTGATCTTAAATATAGATGTACAGTATGAGAGGTGAAGTTTACCAGAATTTTAAAGTAATCCAATTCAAAAAAAGAGATGTTGTAGCTTGCAGCTTTGCACATTGCACACTGATACATGAAACACATGCTGAATTACCCCCTTGGCTCGCCACCTGCCATGTATATCGTTTAAAGTTCGTGAACGTCGTGACTTGTCGGGTGTTGACCGAAGCTACCGGTCGATTGCCACTGGTGTCTTTGCCACCGCAATGAACGAGGTGGTTGGGAGCACATGTAGCAGACCAAAGTCCCTTATTGCTATTGAAGAGATCGAATTGGGTAGTGGTGTATGAAGATGCCAGAGCAGCTCAATCGGCCGTGAATTTTAAAAGGATTTCGACCCGTATGATCGTCTTCCTCGAGACGAGCACATTCGGCAGATCGACCCTAAAACTCGCCACTCAGGTTTCATTGCCCACTCTCACCACCACAGAAATGTCCAGCGCTCGAGCTTCTCGAACACAACACGCTACACACGATCTCCCCACTCGACCGATCACGGCATGGCAGCCAACGGAGGCACACCAAGAGCGTGCAAACGCCTCTTTTGACCGACATCCCCGCGCATCCACAACGTAAACGGTCGCCGGTTTCTCATCGGACGCGCAAGCCGGGAGGGGCCGGCCAGGAAGTGATGCAAGTTGCACGTTTTCGAAGTGATATGACCGATGGAGCATATGTCCTGGTAGACGTTTGAATTGAGCTGGGTCTTCAGACGAGTCCAACCCGGACTGCTGACCATGTGACAATTCAGAGTCTCTTGTCCGACATACGGCGACTGCGTGTGGTCGTTGACAGTGGTGAGCTGAAACGAATCGCACGTGGTATTTGAGTGGGAATGAGATTGTAGTGGATGTATTTGTCGCCGCATTATTCATGGAGAATGTCATTGTGGCCTGCTCACATTCCGTGATGCCTCCCCTTGGAGGGGTTTGGGCACGCAAGCCCAATTGAAGCATTTCGACCTCCGTCGTATGTCCATTCGTCGGAGGATCAACGGGGAGAGTAAATGCGTCGGCGGTGATATCGCCATTGCCCAACGGCGTTGACTCGATCGCCAACCTGCCTCCCTGTTTGATGCGAGACTTTCCAGAGCCTCGAGGAGCCTTTTGCATGGGAACTTCAATCCAGCCGTCTGCCCAGGGCGTTGAGGTCGATTCCTCGCAGGGCAACACACTGCACCCAACCCATCCCATGCACGTCTGTGCTCCTTCCAAGCAAGACAGGACTCGGCCCACGACGCTAGATTTGCTCCAGTAACTGCGGCCGTTGTAAACAAACCCGCCGTAGAGATTAGCCACAGATCCTAAACGCGTGATCGCGTCTTCATCACTCTCCAAAAGGGTTCCAATGAGAAGGTGGCAAATCGCTTCACCGGGGATGACAAGTCCTGAGAGCCAACTTCGAGAAATCCAACCAAGACGTTCAGTTCCATGTAAATCACCGCCATTGAGGCATGGGCTGCGCAGCCGGACATAGCGTCGGCATCGATTGCGACCATACATGTCCTTTTTGTCCGAGCCTGCCTTCGCGTGTTCATTTGAATTGCTCAGCAGACTGCGCGAGCCCAGCTTCTCGAGCTCGGGGTCAAACAACTTTTGGCCACTTCTGCAAAGCCCTTCAAAGTTGGCTCGTAACGCATCGACCTTGGGCCAACCGATATTCTCGGCAAAGACATACAGACCCTCCAGCTGCTGGCGCACATATGGAGAACCGATATGACAATGCCAAGCAGATTGAAGATCAGTCCCCTGCGTGGACGAGATTCGGCGACTGATCGAATCCAACAAGGAGAAACGATGATACTTTGAAAGCGATTTGTCTCCTGTGGTATAGGATGAGCCATTGCCACTAGCACCGCTCGATGGGGTCGAAGGCGACTCCGACTCGCAGCTGATGTCCAGATTGTCGAGGAAGCGGCGCACAAAAATGAGATCCCAGTTGACTTTGCCTTCACGCAGCTGATCGAACCGTTGCAGCTCCGGTGCCGTCACGACTCCTCCGTGTGCATCGTGCAACATGCCTCTTCGAACAAATGCGTCGAGTCGGAATAGCAGCTCGGCCGCTAGAAGAATCTGGACGAGGAGCCATTTGCGCTCCATGCCAGAATTGATCCAAGGCTGCTTCGAGTTCTCTGCACAACAATCACTTGGGTCGATGCAATCTCCATCGCCATGCGGAGGAGCCTCCCACAAGATCTGGCCCGCTCGCAACCGCCATTCCGGGACACTGAAGTCAATCCACGCTCCTGGGGTAGCAAGAACCGTCGCAAGGGTCTTGATTTGGGATTTGAGGCTCTGCGGATGACCCGCGAGTAAATCGGCTGGGGGAGGATGAGGGTGGAGGAAATGCGTATGGAGAATATTGTGCAGTTCATGTGGTGACTCCACGTCCAGGATAGTGATAGTTGACCCTTGGCGAAGGATATCAAGACGTAATTGACGTAATTGATCAAGGCGCTGAACCAGGTAGCGCAAGTTGATGTCTCGCACGCCCACTCGTTTCCAGCCCGATGGCCCTTCCTTGATCAGTTTGTGCCGGTCCAAGACCGCACCGCTGAGGCATTGGGAGTATGGCTTGTCGTAGTGATCCATCAGCTCAAAGGCCTCCGTCGCAGGAAGAGCGGAGACCCTTTCCAAGTTGGGGGACTGTCTTGGCTCTCCTGGTCCCGTGTATTTCAACAAATCCGCAATTGATAATTCGAGAAAGTTGCGGAATCCAATGGTGCCCGGTTCTCTACCATTGTTTCCAAGCATATTCGGCACCTCAAAGATGCCCACATCAAACGTCGCCCTCTTAAACGCACCAGATCGACGCCAGTCCTGCAACGGTATCGGAACGCCCCCTTTGACTACCCAGTCGTCGGGCACGGGCAGATGAGCGTGCAGCGTACAGAGGGTAAACGAGGCATGTGCTAATGGCTTTCGGTCCAGCATGCGCTGGATGGCGAGATTATGTTCATCCCAAGGAAAGATGACTTGCGGATACCACCGACCATGCTTGCCACGCTCAAGCATAAAGTGCGGCGCGCCGGACAGTAACGCCTTGACGTCCTTTTTGGTCAGGACAGATCTTGAGCTGGAAAGACATCGCGGATCGCTGTTATCGTCCGGTAGACCTGCTTTTTCAAGCCGGTAGTCTAGATAGTCCTGGATGTTCCCTGGTTGTTTGGGCTCGCTATGCGCTGCCGCAGACGGGCACTCTTGGCTTTTGGGATCGGTTACATGGCTGCTTGTGTACCCTCCTGAGTTTTGTCGATGGAAATCGTGCTTGTCCTTCCCTAGAACTCTGGCTTCGGCGTCTCGATGGACAACCTTGTCCCGGTCCTATGAGGATGTGGTCAGCGCCATGACATATAAGCTCTAGACAGAGATGATGTACTGAAGCTCTTGTTGAATCAGCAGACGAGGTGCTCCCGCTGCGCCTGCGAAAGAAGCCGCGAAACAAGTGAGAGTCCGGATTCTCGTGGGGAAGTGGCGTTCTTGACGGATTGCGGTCGCGCGATGGACTTTGCGCGCTGGAGTCGAAGTGGCTGGCCGCATCTGATTGCGACCGGCGGCGTCCAAAGATGAATGACATCAGGGAACCCTCACACTGGAGATCGGTCGTCAGGTCCGTGGGTGGTATGCTGCGAGTCTCATGGCCCGCTCGAATGATGAAAAGAGCAAAACAGACGGTCGCAATGATCTTGGCAAGCCAGATCACTGCTCTGCCTCAAATATTAACCTCAGTCTGCTCGTCTCGGGTCGCTCGGCATGAGTACGGATCATCGGATCTTCTTTTTGGGGAAGTTAAACGGTTTCGAGGTGGATACGACGGCAACGCGCACAAGGACGGGGCCCGAAATTAGTCCGCGACACCCATTCGGTCGTTCCATAGGGGGGACTGCCATACCTGACATTGGGCATGACTACGAGAACAATTATACTCTCCATGGCTGCGACAGGATCCCCCGACTATACATTTCCTTGCAATTCACTCAATTCCAATTGAGGTAGGTTCTGCCGCTCACATCCGGGATGATTGGGTGCGACCGCAAGGAAAGCCAGTCGAGTGCTCTCGGGCTTGGCTCTTCAATCTCCTACGTGTGAGGCGAAACAACAAAGCAAGCCTTTACAATCAGATACTGGTTGGAAGACAGTCCCGTCGTGACTCTTGATTATCTCGAGAAATCATACGCCTAGGAGGTTCTTGCGAGTAATGGAAGCGACAGGCTCGGTCGAGGTATTCAATCAAGAATATCAATTAGACAACATATAGTTAGTGGTGTTTCCGCCATGGTAGGTTTCCTATGCGTGCTGGTGGAAGAATTCGAGGACAAGCTTGTAGCCACGCTCGTACTCCTTGCGAACCTCTGGATCTTCCAAGTTCGATCGAGCTGCCATAAAGCCATGAATCTGGGTGGGGAAAGTTTCGACCAGCTTGGGAACCTTGAGGTTATCTCCAAACGCTTTCACGTCGTCGATGGGTTCATCTTTGGAGGCCAGCACTGCGAACGGAACAGACACCGCCTTTGCATCGTTGGGGTCGACCATGGCTGGGTGAGCTTGAGCGCCGGCCTTGAAGAGCTTGTTGTCGGCGCCGACGGAGAGCGCAGCGATCTTACCGCCCCAGCAGAAGCCCAGGATGGACCATGAGGTGAAGGCGCCACCAGGCGCCTGCTTGTTGGCCTCGGCAATGACGTCCGGAATCCGAGACAGGGTCTTGGGAGGGGCAGCCTCGTTACTGAAAAAATCACCAAGCTTCTTCTTGTGCTCATCGGTAGTTGGTGGGTACCACGAGATATCGGCGGGCTTGCCGTCGAAGAAATCGGGCATGAAGACGCGATACTTGTTCTCATTAGAGGTGGAGAGAATATCGGCTCCCTGGAGGGTCTGCTCAAAGAAGCCAAAGATGTCTATGTGAGGGACGAATGAGCCTCCCTTTCTCGCGGCGCCTACCATTTTTGATCGGGACCGATGCATGAACACGTACCGTATACAACCAGAATGGCCTTGGTAGCAGACTCGGGTCCGGTCACATCTGCAGCGGTGACTCTGGTCAGTTGCCTGATGCTTTTCTCTAAACCGGGTACCCCCCTGTCGGGGGCCCCCCCCCCCCCCCCCCGGCAAGGTCCTTGCTGCACTGCAACACCCGGATCTTTTGTGGTCACATACAGGTCTTCATGCCATTGATCGTCTGATAGGTTCCCTTGACCTGGTAACCCTTGGTCACGACGGGAGGGATCCTGTGCCATCCTCATGAGCTCATGCGCACCAGGCGAAAGGGGAGGTGGAAAGGCTGAACTTACGAGCAGCAGGCTTTACTGATTCCAGACATTTTTGCCGAGCTTGTTTATGGGTAATATGTCAATTGACCGGAGACGTTGTGAGTATGCGGGAGTGTTGGCCAGGGAGGAAAGCCAATGGTTAGCGATCGAGAGAATTTGGAAATGGTTTGATGAATTGAACACACTCTTGGTGGATCGAGCAAGTCTTAAGAGGAAGTGCGAGTAGACGAGGACAGAGCTGTGAGTTGCGCCAACAGGGCATGAGGGGATGTGATCGAGACGCAATCGGGTTCCCCGCCCCAATCGACGTCATTTGGTCGTCGCGGCATCGGGAAAAGAGCAAAACACCTCGTCGGGCTGTTGTAAGACTGACATGACCGGGTCCTCCAGCCTTTCAGTTTTGAGAATCAAAATCTTCCCTCTACGAATGAGATAGCTGTTCAATGCCGCTCGCTCAGTGCTTTTCCTCGAGGAAAGGGATGAGTTGATGTTTCTACGACGACAAAGCCGGTGTTGTCATTTAATGTTGTGCTGTTGACTATGCGGAGGGGGTCCCACGCCCGCGAAGCCCCAGCTTTTTGACCCCAGTTTCCAATCTTTCCAGCATCAGCCACGACCATCAACTTCTCCGGAGTGGGCGTTTCATAGTTCCTGTGTTCGGTACTGAGCTGTATATATTGATCAATGAGAGTCGAAAGGGGGGTAAAGCTCCAATGACACCGCTGTGAGGGCGGGTAACTGGGGGGATTCTATCGCTCGCACAAGAGTGGGATGATTGCGACAGGAACTTGCAGGCAATCCCCTGACTTTCAGGGGATCATCTCCACCAGACAAGCACGTATCTTTGTTGCGATTCGTGCTCGGGTACCGCCCCGTCAAGACCTGAAGCTTCGTAGAAACAGCTCAGGAGTCCGACATCTTCGACGAATCCACGTGACCACATCCAAGGACGAGCTGTATCGGACATCAAATGCACAAGCAAGACTTGACCGCATCTCCACAAAGAGTAATCAACTGAAATTTCGAAATCAGAGAGTACGTGGCGTACATCAATCCCACAGCTAAGCTACTTGGTGGGGAAGAGACATCCACTGCATGACAACATTGAACGGTGACTCGGATGAGGGTTGGCTCTCCTCCACCATCAGACACGTGGTGCCAAGGCCACAAGGCAAGACCTGCGAGGGACTCGGGGTGGAAGTGAGATGAGTCTATTTTGTCAACACCAAGAGGAGCAGTCACCTCTGGTATAAAATATTGTCAGGTTCACTTCAATGCTAGGAATTGAAGAAGCTTCTTTCCAAGCGCGTTTGATGTGCTATCACAGACACGTTCGAACCCAAATGGAAGCCTCAGAATGTGCCAGGATGGGTGGACCGGAGGAATGCTTGGGTTCAAGGACCGCAACGGGGTTCACTTCCATTCATGAGACATAGTCAACACCTTTGGGGTCCTCTGTCCGAGGTTCTGTCCATTGTCATTTTTGAAATCAGGGACGGAGGTGTGGGACGACAGCGAGCATCACATCAAGAATGGGCCAATGGGTGAGTTGCTCGGTCATGTCGGAGTTCTCTTCGTCAAAATGGATGAATCTCAGGGGCGTAGGTTGTTGGTCCACAGCCACGGAGACTCGGCACGCGCGGTGCCTCGTTGGGCCGCTCGCCCTGTCAACCGACCCCCGGCACTCGGCACGGCCCCCCCTGGGGCCCTGAGACTTGGGAATGTTGATCTCCCGATGTCTCTTTCAGCCCCTTCCGAGGAGGCCCACGGCCCAGCCGCGTGGAGATGGGAATCTGCAATCCAGTGGAGAAGCAATCAGGAGGGCTTCAGCAGTGTGATCATCATTCGGTCATGAACCGACACGGCGCGTGGCTTGCTAACTGTGTGGGACGCCGCGAACGCCATCGACCACAAGCCACATCGGCACGAGCCGACGGGCGTCGATCGCGTCTGTAGGATGAGGACAATGGGCGAAATAAGTCCACGGCGAATCCTGTGCAATTTCTCTCACAGCGGAAGAAACCGACAACCAGAGAAAGAGAGAGGGAGAGAGAGTATGTATGCTCTTTGTTTAGGATCTCCCCGTCTTCTCGAAAATGCCACATATATAGTAGGGCTGGGGAAATTGACAACATGCCTGGCAAACCCTACCGATTGATGCGTGCTGCCTTTATACGATTTGAGCCTGCGATGTTGGAGCAGTGGATCACCGAAACAAAAAAAAGGGCTCCTCGAATTCAAGGGACAGGGTCACCAGGCTTTCGAGGACCACCGTACTAGGAGACCATCACTTGAGAACTACCAGATGAAGGGTGGTTCCGCGTTGCGATACACGTTGGATGTCTGCGCCAACCTTTCTCACAGACTGTATCAAAGTCGCAGTGTTTTTTTGCAGGCATCTTCCGTATGTTTAGAGGAGCCCAAAGCGTTGGCATACTGGGTCCGGGTCCTGGGTCCGGTGCGTTTCATTCTATGCGGGCTTATTCAACCAGTCGACCAACATCCCCACCAGCAGGCAGGCGAGCCCTGGCCTGCCAGTCTCAGAGGAAATGGCCACCGGTCTCTCAGAGACAGGAACTGAAGGCCCCTTCTTTGAGAACGCAAGACCTAGCAACCCCAGAGCCTTTCTACCAGATCAACTGGCAGTTCACCATAGCAGGATCTTGGAGGTTTTCAAGATCCTTGGTCGTATTTTCTCCCACAGATTCGACGTCCAAAAGCCTTCATTGAGCTTCTTGCCTCACATCATCTGGGCTGGTGCCGTCAGTTTGATACTCGCACAGAATCGCAGCGGATATTGAAATCCAAACGGGAAAGGCAAGACGATCATTGCCAATTTGGGACCTGACAGAGCCCCGGAATGAAGGCTTGACCATAGAGATACAGCACATACCATGTTAGTTGACATTGCGATCGTCCATGATGTTGCGCCTAGACATCTGTGCAATCGACAGTTGGTCATCTCGTCGTCTGTGAACGCCAAAGGTTCTCGGGCAATCTCATCCCGTGCCTCTTTCGTCCAAGTCACTCGTCAAGATCTCTTTGGCCGGAGACTGACGGAAAAACAAGGTCGCACTCGCGGCCAGTTGATTCTGTCGCGATGAGCGGCCCGATTGTTTCGATATCGGATCTGAGTGCGGAATCTTCCAATTCCTGGGGGATTCCTTGACATGATTGACCAGGGTCTGTGTAGCGTGAACAGTGTTCCCGCCCGTGATTGTGGTCATCATGCACTCGACTACACTAGACGTGCGTGCTCAGCATGCGCTAATGCTCACGCAACAAACTTTAACCAACCGCGTGGTCAAATTTGCCACCGTCTTTTCGCAAATCGCAAAGTCCTTACATCTGTTTGGGGTCGATGGTACTTTTCTCGACCGTCTCTTTTGGCGAGGGGTCCGAGGCCAAGGCCGAGGCTGCTTGTCCGTAGGGAAACACTAATCGATTGGTCCTCACCTGAAATCGCATCGTCAGCTGAAAAAAGAACGAACAAAGGATATTTGGACCTGCTCTCCAAGAAGAACAAGAGACCAGGAAAAGATAAATCCGTCACTGACCTCATCTTGCGCCGAGATTCTATCAGAGACACCTTTCGCACTGCGCAGTCGTCTGAAATGTTTGACGGGCACACCCCTCTGCCCCATACCTGTCAGACAGCAGCTGTCTAGTGCGTCGGTTCTAAACGGTCTGTGTCACCGACGCTCGCCTATTGGCCGATGAAGCAAATCCATCGCCGGTTCGTGGAAACCACCAGTCTCAACACAGACATCTCGCCAGTCTGGCTCGGACTAAACAATCACAAGCGTGGAACAGTGCCAGCTCAATTATATCTTTTTTTTCTTCATTTCTTGCCCTTTCTCCTTCACATTTTTTTGTGTTTTTTTTTTCTATCTATCTCTCTAGTAAAGAGCCCTTACTATCCTGCATTTCGCTCAACTTATTCCTGGGCAGTCGATTTTGTTAGGGGGGTGGCATTGAGGCTAATCCGATCCCTACGCCAGCCCCGACCGCGCGCACCGCAGCAACCGGATCCTCGGGGATCCAGACTCGAGGCTTGATTATTCCACGGGTCTCAAAGGGAAAATCAGGCGAGTTCCCAACTGCTTATCGTCCCATGGGGTCTATGACGGATTGCGTGGTGGCCCTCTTGTCCATTTTCCCGGGGGTATCTATCTGGAAGGGGCCAGAAGGGCCCGGGGAACTGTCTGTGGTGCCGTGGTCGATGCCATCCAAGTCCTCGGGGCCTGGGGGCAACCGGTCTAGTATCACGAGAGAGATTCATCAGGAAACGAATCTCCGACACAAATCCACAGTCTATTTGCGATCCGTTAAACCGGACGAGGAGGACGGGCTAGGATAGAGACACCCTCTCGATGGGTACTCTCCAACGCATTCCGTATAGACCAAGTCATACTACTTGTGCCCATCTACGGCATACTTAATAGTATTTTTCTAAATGCCCGTCGCCAGAGGAAATCCAGCGATCCCCGTCGATGCCGAGGACTCGCATCGATATAATGCACGGAGCCTAACCGGTGTACGCCCAGCAGAACCTTCTTCTTGAATCTGAGAGATAGAGTCAAGCCACCGGCGGTCGCGGAATCCTTCTCCCAACCAAAACCCCCCCTCCCCCGGAAGGGACGTTAAGCGAGACAAGGTTTCTGTCCGCGTGAACAACACTCTCGAGATGTCTGATGTGATCCACTCGGGGGAAAGTAGCCTGCAGTGGATGCGCCAACCTGGATTGTTATTCGCCCTCGAAGATTAAGCACATCAGCTAGCTCGCAAAACCAGCGTGTACTTTCCATCAGCACCGGTGCAGAGTGCAGCCAGCGTCCAGCCCAGACGACGGAGTTGCTCAAATTTCCTCCGGACATAACACGAGCCTACTCTCCCGATCAATGGAAATGAACAAGAAAATGCCCGAAGGATGTACAAGTGTCTCCTTTGATATTTTAGGATTAAAGTAATCATAGAATTGAGCGAGTAGTGTGCTTGATGACGGGGGCGATGTCCCCTTGGAGTAATCTCCGGCCGTGCAGTATACAACACACATGAATTCTCTATATTCGCACCTCGTCATGGATAGTAGGTGATGGAATCGTGACTGTGGCCGACTGAGAGGGAAAACGGGTGAGCATACTTCAATGGGAAACACTTTACGGTCCAGCCTCTCTCCAGAGACATCACCGAGATCTGATGGCGCAGCCACAATCTTACTGTTAAACTGGACACATGCATAGATAGGGTAAACGAGGGAGGGTGTTCTACAGTATAGATGTAGCTCTCGGCCTCTTAAGATGTGTCAATACGAGCAGGGCCCCATTTCTACTTTACCATGTGTTGATATTCAAGATATTGCCAAGAATTCCTCGATGAGGGGTAAACATGGATGTGTCGGTCCCATCGTCAGTCGTTGAAAGTCTCTTTCGGCCAAGGTTCGCCCCTCCTTCCCCTTCCATCCTCGGCTGGAGTTTAGGGGAGTGAGAAAATATTCGGTTCGATTGATTCATCACGAGGAGCAGGGGCTTCCACTCGACAGAAAAATTCAAAAGTCAAACTGCTGTAAAAGGACCCTAACGGCGGGACACTTTGGGGAATTCCGCAGCACTGCCTTGAATTTCGAGGATGTTTGCACGGCTAGACATATGAACATGGCGGAGATTGGGATGACCCAGGGAACCAGCCCAAATAAAGCAGAAGCAAGTTATATTGAGGTTGTATATCGCTGAGCATTGAGAACAATCTCGTTTACTTTTTTTTTTTATTTTCCAATAAAAAAGAAAGAAAAAAAAAGGCTGAATTGAACCTAGTGGGTTCTACAGTAGTGTTTTCAGATTAAAGACAGGAGAGCGGAGGGGACTGGAGGTTGACTGGATGCATTGGGTGCGGGAGTCCATGGAGTCGCTGTCCCGTGAACCAATCATATCCTGTTCTGCTCGCTTGTCTCTGCCCTTTTACACATGCGACCCAAGAAAGAAAGCTCCCAAGGAGGAAAAGGTCGAATGAGGGTGTGAACGATGTCCGGTATTGATTCTTGCCGCTCCACCATCTTTATCAGGATTTCTTTTTTGCCAATTCTTCACTTTTGTTTTTATTTTGATTGCTGTTACGATTTAATTTGCTCACCAAACTGGATGATTACAACAATGATGACGGTACATACAGTAATTGTGCGTCTCTTCGCATGCCTACCTGTTCGTACGGGCTGGTGCTTGGGACTCGAGCGTCGATTCTGATTCATAATTACGGACGGAGAAATGCCTGATCGAAAAATCGATCACTTCGATGATGGGATGCACCATGTTGAGATTCCATCAAACTCGACCTCTTCGGTGGACTGCTGGCGAAAGGAGGGGGGGGGGGGACTTGTTCGTAGTGCACCACGTGAAATAGGGAATCATTCTGGGCCATAAAATTGGTCAGGCGGGAGTCATCGGGCAGAAATCTCATCCCGAGATGTGTGCGCGACCGTGAAGTGGCTCAGCACTGCCATGACTGGGTCAAGCTCCCATCATTCGGAATCTTCCAGTAGAGCCCGCCGAAAGAGCCAGTCATTCTTGGCAGACCAGAGGGGAAAAATCCAACACGGAATGATGGAGATGTAGATGTGGTTCCTAACCTGTCCACCAAATCGTGTGTGCTTCATCTCCATCGTTTATACACCACCCTGCATCTACCACTCCTGAGTACTTTGCTGTGCTCCAAGAATCCTGGTGCAGAGACCGATGATGCCGGCGTCCATTTGACTCGAAGGTCCCATCTCTCTGTCACATCAGGACTGCAGGATTGGACTGTCCTGTAGGGACTTCCGTCGGGGGTTTCTCATTTTGTCCGGACGATGGAAACGACATGTGCGCACGATTACCCGCACGATTCGACTCTTGAGTAGGGAGACCCCTCCTAGACGCGGAGGCAAAAATCATCCGATAGACGAAAGTTCCGTTTGGGCTCAGGTGATCCATCCGGATGAAGCTAGACATGTAGTTTCCGCTCACCGATCCAAGCTAACGCGCCATCGCCTTGACAGATTCGGATAATGACCATTTCCATCGGGTACATGGGACACCCTACACCGTATACCCCTTATGTCCTTGGGCTACTCTATAGTGCAGCTTGTGCGCAACTGTACACTTGCACAGAACACCACTCTACTTAGTTTAGCCTACATCCTAAGACACCATGCCGGAACTTAACTGTTGGCAGACGGGACAAGAACCCCAAAGCAGCCGTGAGCTCCGCGTGAAGGTCGCCCGCCCGGGCAGGCTGACGCCAACCGTCTTGGGAGTTGGTTCTTCCCTTCTCTGATTGGACTGGAAAATGATCTTCCGTCGCTCAATCCTCGCTCCCCCAGTGGCACGCTGTCTGTTCAAATCAACACACGCGATGCATCGGGCATCCTGGTCCATCGCGGTGAAAGTTCAAGTCTTCCTCGCTCCCTGTCTGTCCGTCATGTATCGACATTGGGTCGTCGATTCACGACGCAAGGAGACAGCTACGGATACGGACAAGGGAGACGGATAAAAGGGGGGGGGGGAGATTTTAATGAGCGACAAAGTGAGCGACAAAAGGAAAGTAGATAGATCTGCACTTTTGCGCTCGAGTCCAGACCTGTCAAGCCTCGCGAAAGATGATCCACGGATGATCTTCGAGTCAATCTGCATGACATTTTCTAGGCATCGATGAGCGTACTTGTATATGGATACCTTGGCGTCAGGCCACGGTCCTTTTCACTTGGTTATTCCGCGCCATCACTACCACACATGCCAGTTAGGGAGGATCACCAGAATAGTCCCGCTCGAGTGGATTCTAGCTTCACTGGGGTGTATGACGAGGTGTTCCCTTTGATCGGAGGAAAGAAGTCAACTGAAAAGTATAGACGACTATTCATGCCAAATCCAGGATAGCGAAGGAATTTCCTATGGATGGTTCTGCAAAATACGTACCATACTATCCCTGGGGACGAGGATGGTACATTGCGAATCGTACGATTGCCAACATACATCATTCAACAGGTCAGGAGTATCACTACTGCCTAGGAAGTACTTGAAGACGTATTTGCCTATCCATTTCTGATGTGCCCATCGACGGGAGTCAGATGACATACATCAAGCGCAGTCTGATTATCTAGGGAGTACCAGTACCTTGCAAGGCACACTGCTGGCCAGGAGCACTCATTCATGCATTCCGACTTGCTCAACAATATGTAGTGATGCACACCAGATGTCTAGCAAGTACGATATATATAAATGTAGGTATCCAAAGTACTTTTGCACATTGTACAGGCCTGGAAGAATGCTCCGTGTGATATGACTGGTCACTGGTGCTGCGATCGCGATTATAGGCAGATGCAACCGATCTACATGGTGACTCGTGTCTGCAACCCCCTCCCTCCCTCCTTTGATAATGAACCGCTCGGTATAGTCCCTGAAAGAAGTCTGCTCGATCGAAGCAGCCAGGTATGCAGGTGCGAAGTAGGGATTGAGATCTAAAGTTTTGATGACTCTTTGACTTTCCAAGGGCCTCATGCATCCATGCTCGATGCGGGCAGCAATCGAGATCATTGGGCCGGCCGAAGGGGCGAGGTCAGTTCGGACCGCGAATACTCGGTACTTTCCTTTGATGAGGTGCACATGGTGCAAGGAAGAGGCAAAATCACGTCGATGTCAAGCCGACTGGTCCTGCAAGCCTGCACAGGTGAGCAGAGGTGCCAAGCTTCCCGATTAACTCAGCCCCGAGTTGAGACGGTCCTCTTGATTGTTGGATGTGGGACGCATCTTTCTGGGTCTCTGGGGCTCTGGACGGACTCTGACTGGTCCATTCCATTCGCGTTGCGGTAGGCTGAAGCCGGTCGGGTGGATGAAGACCCTGTCAACCACGTTGTCGAGTGCCCCTCCGTCGCCAGGTCACAGCAGCAGCAGCGGCGGCGGCTGCAGTACCATAAACACTAGCGAGTCACAGCGGTGGGCGATGCCTCGCAGAAGTGAAAAAGAGAGGAGTCTGGGCCACCCCCCCAGACTCCGGACTCTCGACTCCACATACGCTCAGGTGACCTTGTTCAATTTCTCGCCTTTTCCGATCAACTCGTGCAGGTGCAGGTGGTGGGGGTCGGCCACTCCATCTGGGCTGAAATGTCAATGGCTGTCGTGTCAGCTTTCCATCGGTAGGCGCTCAAGCTCCTGGGATCTCGTGGAAACCGCTGCAGATACACATCATTTAGACCTGTATAAGGTTCTTCACTTGGTCTTGGTTTGATGAATCAGGACTCGGCTAACCTGGAAGTGCGGCGCTGCTCTTCCTCTTGGTGAATCCGACAGCAATCTTACCCTCACGTTCACCACGGCCATGGCACCACGCGATCTCGAGGATATCCTCTCGTTTATGGATGCCTTGTCCTCAATCTTGGTCCCACCATCTCCTGCCCATCAACTCCGGGTTTCCTCTTCTCAGACCGGTGCCGTCCGTCGTCCTTCGTCCTTTCTGAGCCCAATCGTCCCCATTCATGCTCGATTGGATCGTGCATCTATCTCCCAGACTCCCTTCCATCCTGTACATTCCCGAGGTGACCACCCATGTCTACTCACCCTCCGTAAATATGATCTGGTTCGGTCTCGGGCCCAGTAAGACAAGAGACATACATCGTCACCGAATCTTCACGCCGAGGAAGCGTCGTGTGCAGATTGACCATGGATGAGTGGGGGAGACGATGACGTGACAAAATCTCATTCCGTCTTTTGACTACCAGTAAAGACGTTGAAAACCGGGAAATCGGATTCAGCCTCATCGATCAAGAGGTGAACCGTTAAACCAAACATCAGAATTGGAAGATGGTCAGATACACTCTGTGATTGTATTTTCTCAGAGGGAGAAACATGTGCTTTCAAAGGGAAGAAATGAGCGGCCGTTTTCTTTATTTTTTTTTTTTTTTAATTTTTTTCCCGTCTTTGTTTTTTTTTGGGTATCTTTTGGAGGGAGGCCCGCCCGATTTTCTTCCAGTGCCGTTGCTCCTCCGGTCGGTGGCCCCGGCCAGGCCCTCGCAGACCCGTGGCTCGTCCATGGGGCCATGCCATTTTCGATTCCATGTATTGACATTTTCTTTTCTCGGTGGTCCGGCCTTTCCTCCTGCATCTGGCCATCTGCATCTGCTCCCTCCAATCCCGCCGCGTGTGTCTGTCGCGTTGCGCTGGTCTTCTGATTTGGTCTGTGGTCTGGTCCGGTCCTTGCTCGGGTGGGGGTCTCCCTGCAGCCCTTCGCAGATTCCTCCTTTCGGCTGGCCCCGTGGGTGCAAATCTGGGACAATCGAGGCGATGGTTTGGGGCCAGATCTCACCCCCTCCGCCGGTCGACCTCGTGAAGCGCAGGAGAGCTGCACGATGCGTGCCGGTCCAGACGAGATCAGTCTGCCTGTTCGTACATTGCCGACTTCCTCTGGACTTGTCTCCTCACTGGTCGTGCCTGCATGACCGGCAAACCTGCATCGAGTGCAAGGCATCACCAGCCACGGGTTCCGCGGTCGCTCTCAGAGAAAGGCTGGAGAGTGACCTGGTTTTTTTTTTTTTTCATAGTGAGTCCACTGCGTAGGGGGTAGGAGTTTACTGCGCCGAGGAGTCGTCCGACGAGTGTACGCCGACTATACGGGATATGTTCACTTCCATGTCGGAGTATCCCAATCTACCAGGGATATCTTCTCACCGCTCCCCTCGACTTGTCTCATCCTCGGGCAATTCTTCTTGTGCTTCGCATTCACCTGGTGTACTGCTGTAATCGAGAGATGGGGGACTGGATTCCCGGGCGTGATGTCTGCACGAGTGGAGGGGATGGCCACTGGCCGCAATGTGCCGACGGTCCCCATTTTTCCTTAATTCCGGCTGGCCCAATGAGTGACCGCTGGTGTCCATTCCAGTCCGGTCAAGGCCACGCCTCATGGCACCTGCTCGTTGGGTCCATTCTTTCGGGTCTCCGTCCTGCTGGGCCGAGCACGAGAGACCAGGAGGTTCGCATTATGTTGGTCCCAGTTGTTTGTGACGGTTGGTACCATGTAGTCGTCGACCCTGTTCAGCATGGAGGCCCTCTTCGACGGTGGTGCATGGTCGACGGATTGGAAGGGGTAGGCCCGGAGTCAGCTCTCGAGGATACGAAGATGGAAAGAAGTAAAAAAAAAAAACAACAGTCGGTCCTGGCGGTAGAGAGTACCCTGTTGCTGATACCGTAGTCCCAAGATTTTGTCTGCCCCGTTTCACCACACTGATCTTTTTCCACGTTCTATTCTATTCTACTCTATTTTGTTTCCCCCATCGGTATGTTTTTGCAACCAATATGACCGGCCTCGTTTCTCCAGCGTACTTTCTCAGTCTCATGCCCCTCTCTCACCTGTCCGCGCTGAAAACCTTGTCCATGCGCTCTTCTGGCTGGACGCCTCGACCCTGTGCCAGCCGGCGACCGTCGCTCTCGTCCAGTCGCTCTCGTGGAGCTTACTAGTCTAAATTTTCCCGAACCAATCATTAAGCCTCCCGATATTAAGTCGCGTCGGGTCCTGCGATAAACTCGGGCTTATCCGTTCGAGGGCGACGGGCAGGACTCGCCTCTTTGGGGCTCATCGTGCGCGCACGGGAGAAAGAGAGAGGATGAGTGGTGCTGGGCCTGACCGAGTCGTCGAATCCTGCCTCTACTCGTGCGATGGTATTACGGTCGGGCCAACATCATCTCTTCGTCTCTCTTTACGGCCTCTATCCCAAACTCCAGGACCTCTTCTCTCCCTCTCTCTGCCTCTCCTTCTTTCAACCCTTTCTTCGCTCTGATCTGCACTTTGTCGGCTCAGAGTTTGTAGTTGGTTCTGCACTGCCGTATTGAGCATTCTGTTCGTCGTTCCTTTTCAGCCTCGCTTGTCTTCACCTCTCTTCTGCATGACTACCGGACGGTAAGAGGGGTGTCTTTTGATTTCTCAATTTTCTCTTTTTCTCTTTTTTTTTTTTTTCGCTTTCCATTTTCCTTTCTCATTTCCCACTCTTTTCCATCTTTGCCTTTTGTGTTTTTTGTTTCTTTGCCTGTCCGAGGTTCTCTACACGATCATCTTGTCCTGTGCTTAATTATTATTATCATTATTAATTTTCTTTTTGGACAAAAAAAAGTCTTCTCTTGTCTTCCTGAAACGGTCCCAACCCTTCTTCTCGGTCGGGTCGAGTCCACGGCCTGTTCTGACTTCCCCTTTCAACGGTCGCCCTTTCGGAGGCACTCCTTGCCCTCCTCGGATCGCGATCGTTTGAGGGCGATGGAGGCATGTCCATCTCCTGATCGGATTTGATTGCGCGCACCACTGTGCGGTGTCCATTGACCCTGATCGGATTCCAGCTGGTTCTGCCATCTAGGCGTCTGGTCGGTGATACACTCCAAATCATTCTATCCCCCGGTACGGCGTGTGCTGCACTGGCGAGTTTCCCTTCACCTTCCGAGTCATCTGAGTCCCCGATCGATCAGCCTCGAGCCTCATCTCACTCATCCGCTAGGCCTCTGCTGTTGACGGTCCAATTTCATGCAATACTCCGGTTCCTTCAACTGCTTTCCATTCTTGGGTCCGTCCTCACCCAATAGACCCACGCCCAAATTCCCACGGTCCCGCTCTCATCGACGGGAACTTTAACGAGCTCGTCTGGGGGGGGTCTCGAACTGTTTTCTTCTTCCAGCGCGAATAATTCCCATAATTCGAATAAATCAGAATCCCCCGAAAAAAAAAAAAATAATCCCGAATAATCGTCTTCATCTCCCATCAAATCACTTTTCTACTGTCCACTCTGCCCCCTCCTCCCTCTCCCAAAAATATCCCAATTCAGATTCAGAGGATCAAATTTTATCTCTTGCTGGCGGTTTGGCCGGTCGTCCGCCAACCGTCATTTCTTCCGGCCCTGGACAGATCATTTCTTATATTTTCCTTCTCTCCCTCCCCCCCCCCCCCCCTCCCCTCCCCGCGCTTCTGCGCCTCCTCAACGCCACGGCTTATCTGTCTTTCCCCCACTCGTCTCCCAGTCGGGTCATCCTTTGAGCCCTGACTCTGCCCCAATTCCTCATTACTCCCCCCTTCTGTGTCCTTTCCCCAAACAGAGGCCTCGATCTGATCACATCTTCGTCCGCGTTGAGATCTTGCGTACATTGTCAGCACGCCGCCAGTCCGCCGCACGAAGCTGCAATCTTGAAATCCACCGTGGCCAAACTGAATCTGGTTGCCATTTGCTCCTAAGATCAGCCACACGGCCATCGTGTGGAAAGCTTCGCCCGGCCGTTCTCTGCCTGTTCCACCGGCCTCCTCCTTCGCCTCTCTGCTCCATCTGCCATCTTCTGGACCTCTCACCTTACCGGCTTCGTCTCCTCTCTGTGCTCCTTGACACGGACTCGGACTCTTGCTGCCATCCTGGTCCTTCCCCTACCCCATCTTGCTTAGTGAAGAGCTGCGCGACACGTCCGACCTAGAGATCATGCACTCTTCGCGATATCCTCGGCCCTAATTTTCTTCGCTCTCTGGAACCCGCTTCTTCCTCTGTCTCCTCCGCTTGCTCGCGGACGTAGGCTGCTCAACCTTCTGTGCCAGTCACTCTCGCATCCGCCGTGTCCTGGAGGATCTCCCTCGAGTGCCTCCGACTAGACCGTTCCGTGCGATTTCTTGTGCTCGTCCGGGAAAGGCGCTTCCACGTCAGCCCGGCTTGACTGCATCTGTGCGACTGAAGCTCTTCGCCCGTCTCCGGAGACACTTGCTGAGACAATCAGTCTCTCCATCGAGGTACCTCTGCCCTCGCCCTACTCCCGCACCGGACTCTGCCTCGGCGCAGAAACGGAAGAAAAAAAAAATCCTCCGCCACCAACGTCCCCTTTCTCCGTAACACGAGAGGAGATTGACGAGAGTCGCTCCCGGACTCGGCTTTTCTCCCGATCGCGACCTCCTGCGATCAACAGCTTGCCCCTCCTGGATCCGTCTAGCCCTTCCGGGGCCAATTTGGGCAGTCGAGATTGGTCACTGAGCTCATTGAACTCGCTCAATTCCTTTGCGGGTCCTCTGCCGCCATCGGGTCAACCTTCTCTGTCCGAAACTGATCTCTATCTGACGGGCCCACGCGACCCCGCCACCAACATGACCGCCCTCGCAGTCCCTGCGGTGCCTGCCCCCGGCATGGGGACGGCCCTCGAAGGCCTCAGCTCGCAGCCCATCAACTCCCGTCGTCCCGCCGCCCCTACGCTCCCCAGCTTTGAACTTCCTCCGCCGCCCTTTGGGCTCGCGAGTGCGACGGGGTTGAAATATCAAGCACAACCCCAACATCCGAGCCAACCCCCCGTTTCGCATCCCCCGACCAACGTGAGTGTAGGAAATCTGTTGACACCGCCCGCGACCAACCAGTCCGCCGATCATGGATCCATCTCCCACTCCCTGCCGCCCTCCTCGGGGGTCTCTTCAGATCTGTCGCCAGCATATTGGCCCGGAACCACTCCATATGGTGCTCCGGGAGGCGGTCCGGGCCAGTGGGCGCCCACTGCCCACACGGCCTATTCGGGGCGCAATTCGTTCTCCCCGTCCAGTCTTCATCGGTCTGGCTCCATCACCTCTCCGCCCACGACCGATGGCCTCACGCAGTCCTTCGAAGCGCCTCCCATGGCATCGTTCTCGCAGGCCCTCCCAGCGCCCTCCTCCACCTTGGCCTCCGGGCCGCACCCGGTGACTTTGGGTCTCTACCAGCCGAGCCACACCGCATCCACGGCGCAACTGCCCTCCAACGACCCCTACAATACCAAAGCTCACTCGATGTATGCTTCTCCCGGCCAGCACACGGGATACTCGCCCATGTATGCCGGTCCCAATCCGCTCGGGGGTCATGGGAATCCGGGCATGCATCCCGGCGCACGAATGCCCCTCCAAAGTCCCGGTGGACAGTCGGCCTTGTCCTATCCCCGTCAACCGTGGCCGTCCTACTCCCTTCCCGCCATGTCCGGTCCGATCATGTCCAACGTTCACAGTCCCAACAGCCCCATGTCGATGATGGGGGGCATGCAGTCTGGCATTCTGCCTGGGTTCCACAGCGGTCACCTCGCCAGCACGCAACATCTCTATGGCGCTCACCCCGCGCCCCATCATGGCATGCCTGGTCCCGTGGCCGATCGCCCATTCAAATGCGATCAATGCCCCCAAAGTTTCAATCGCAATCACGATCTCAAGCGTCATAAGAGAATCCATTTGGCGGTGAAACCGTTCCCTTGTGCCCACTGCGACAAGAGTTTCTCGCGCAAGGATGCGTTGAAGGTAAGGCGGATTGGTTCCCCACCTCCCTTTTTGTTCCACGATGCCATGGGCATCTTTGGGCGGGCAAAAACACGATCGTGGATGTCGTTACTGACCTTGTGGTTGCAGAGGCATATTTTGGTCAAGGGATGCGGTACCGGAACCGTTTCGGCATCAAATGGCACCGCCAACGACGACCAAGGGACCGTCAAAGCTGAAACGTCGGGCTCTGGGGAAGACGTGAGTCCGGTGACCAACGGCCGTAATTGAGTTGCATAAGCAGTTGCCGTCCTCGATCTCTCTCCCTCCACCCACCTCTCTCTCTCTCCCTCCCTCTCTCTTTCTCCGCATCGCCACTGGAAACCCTTTTGGACACAGCTGCCAGCTCTCCCGTCGATACATTCCCCTTCCGTTGGGGAGGAATATACAAGCTCGCATTCGATGGCATCCGGAGAGACACCTTGCCCGTTGGGCATGGTGATGCACCCGGCAGTGTGGATGTTCGAGTTTGAACCATTGTTTTTTACCTAATCCTCTTCCCATTTTGTTCTGTTTCTTTTCTTGTTTTTTTTTTCTCTCTTTTGATGACACTCCGGATCACCGCGGAACGTTCTACCTTGTCTGCTTTTTCTGACATGTTTCTTCTCTCCGGCGAAAGGTGTGTGATTCGGGCATCATGGGATGGGTTGAAGTCTTTTGTGTGGAGTTGATCAGTTCTTTTGAGCCTTGTCCTTTTTTTTCCCCTCCACCTTCCTGATCTTCCGTGTTTGTTGGCTGTATTCTCTTTTCTGGATTCACCGTGTCCTTTAGCCTGACGTGTGACGTGTGACGTGTGTATTGGTTTGTTCATATCTGACCGTCTGTTCTGTTTGTCTATTCTTCTCTTTTTTTTTTTGTCTATTTTTCAACTCCATTTCCTTTTCCATCTGGGGTTTATACGAGCGAGCTTTTCCGTGATTGTGAACTTAACAGGAGTAACCAGTGAGATGGGATCTGATCGTACATAGCCATTTGTGATCCATGCAGAACGAATCTGGAAATTGTGATTACTTTCGTCCAGACCAAAGCGATATCCCAGATGGAGTGGCCAGATTTGATCAAACGGTCGAGAGACAACGAAAGGTTTAGAGCAAGAGAAAGGAGCTCCCTCCACCGATGTAGGACTCACTGATTCATCTCCGTCTCCGGTGGCGTCGATCCGCATGAGACCAGCAATTCGCGCGCGTGCGCTCTTCCAAGACTCTTCAGACGGTCCTTTGATTGAAACCGGTCTTGCTCTATTGATCAGCCTCGTTTGGGCCGCCACGGCCGCGACTGTCTTCCGGAAAGATCATCACACCGATGGACGTAAAAGTGAAACCAGCCAGGATTGGAGTGACATCTGTACTCACCCTATGACCCCCCTTCCCCCCTTGAGCAGGACCCTCAACGATTCAATACTGCCATGCCTTTCCATCGCAGAAACATACCACCGATTTCAGTGTTGAATCGGGTCGGGCCTCACATGTTCAATCCAAATCCACGTCCCACCCCCTTAGTAGTCTGATTCTCCCAAATAGGAAATTTGTCGGGACGCATCCATCCCATGTGGCGCCCCAGTCGATCATCTCGTTCAATTCGGTTCCTGAGTTGATCGGGAACTGAATCCACCCAGCCGGCCACATGGGTTGTGGGGGTGGACCAGACACGCACACCATCATGTATGTAGCTTCCAATAAACACACAGCTATGAAATAGGTGCTGCTTGGTAACTGGTACCTGGATATATATATCTATTGACGTGAGCGGCTCATCGGCAGCCCCGGGGAGAGACTGGTTTCGTTCTATTATGTGGTACATGCCAGTAGCACTACAGATGTGGTGGGATGAATGATACAGTCTCACTACTTTCCAGAAGTGGACATGGAATGACATGGTGGAGGATGATCGACATTCACCTGGAACCGGGGGGGGGGTGTCTCGGGCCGGAGAAGATACGTGGACCTACATGTACCAATTAAGGGGGAAGAGGGAAACTTTTAGTGTTGATTAGATGAAATGGAGCCGGTACATGAAATGGATACATGGGAGGACCTTTTTTAGTTGATATCTCCAAATAGTTGAAAGTATTCCACACATGTGGTTCCTATAAGTGAGTACCTATGTCTGTCCTACCTAGGATTCTAAATGTAGGATCAATATTCAATGATGTGGACATGGCTGAAACCGCCCACCCGGATCCATGAGGGCATAAATGTACGGCTGAACAGTGTGAACTTCAGTCTCAGACTGGATCAATTCCTCTCCATTTGCTCGTACAGAAACGAGTGGACCACGTTTCAAGACCTCAAGGTACAACTTGTATCCATACATCAATCATGTCACCCGAGACCTCTCTTCTACGGGCATACCTTACCTATCTCCCTAAGACGGACGATCTTACAGGGCTCCTACTAGGTTACTGAACAAGCCGGCTTGAACCGACATTGCCTAGTAGGTAGTATTTCTTGCAAGGTGGATTGGATTGATCGACGGCAGAAAGTCTAATTGTCAACTCTATTCGGTGAGATTCATCCTGCCAAGTCGCCGCTCGGAATCTTCTTTGTTTTCTGTTTCTGATAAAGTTACAGCCAAGGGTGGAAAAAAGAGCGGCTCCTTGATGAGTATGAAACCCGGTTCCATCTTTCCGGCGAAAATTTCAATCTGTCATTGATCTATAAAGGTCGGTGCGAGACCTATCCTGAGCGGGGGGTAAAAAAACCTGTCAATGATCACTTTGATCGAGGCAGGTTCTCTTAAGAGAAAGTACCTCTTCTAACACTCAAGTCACACCATCTAACCAACCTAACATACGATGATGTCCATCTCCCCCAGGACCTTCACCATTCCTCCAGGAAGCCAAAATGAATTGGCTCATGCCCGGTTCGACATACCGACCCCAAACCCCCCATTGAGTCCCGAGACGATCATGATCCTGGACTCCCCCCAACTCAGCGTGATCAACTCTTCCGTCTTTGACTGGTGGTATTTTGACAGCGTGTCTGCGCAAGATCCGCGAGAGACAGTCACCGTGACCCTTTTCACATCCACCGCTAGTGCACTTCCATGGCTTCCTGTTGAGGAGTCCTCCGTGCTGATTGCGTATCTCTGGATTTCCTTTGCAAATGGTACGATTGTCGAAGAGTACGTGCCTGCGACAGCTGCTGTTATTGATCAAGCGACGCACGGAGATCTTTCCAGCTCGGGGAATTGGTCGTCGACGGGCTTTAGCTGGTTCTCGTCAGGACAAAATCTGTCCCAGTACGAGGTTGTGGTTTCCTCGGAGAAGCTGCAGATTGATGGACGGCTTACGTTGACCTCGGTAAGTGTCACTAACGTCACCCACACAATGTGCCTTTTGAAGAAGTAGAGAGTCAAAGAGAGGCCGGGTGCCTCATGAAAAAAAAAGAAAATGCGAAAAGCAGGACAGTTGTCGCTGATTCACTTTTAGAAGCTGCCGCCTCACCTGCCCTGTGGAATCAACCCAAATACCAGCACATTGGAAGTTGCCCCCCACATCGGATGGGCTGCTCTTATCCCAGATGCCGTAGGGAGCGTGGACATGACCGTGAAGGGTTCTCGTCTTCGATTTCAGGGTTCGGCCTATCATGACAAGGTAAGAAGACTCATTGCATTTTTTCGAGAAAGCCCGGTCCAAGGTTTCGTCCGCTCACTGTGAGTAGAACTGGTCAGATCGGCCCTTTGTTGACTCGGTTGCAAGCTGGTACTGGGGTCACGGCCAGGTTGGCCCGTATTCCGTGGTGTGGTTCAGTTATCTGGCATCCAACGACACAAATGGGAAAGAATACGTGAGCAGCTATGTGGCACGAAACGGGACTGTGCTTGTCTCCTCCTGTCATCCCGACGCTTTGAGAGTCGTCCCGAGAGGAAGTCTTGGAACCAGTGCGCGATATCCACCAAGGGCTGGCGATGTGCCCGATGAATTTCTGCTGCAATTCGATCTCGGAGCCGAGGGTTGGCTCGTGGCCAATGTGTCTGGGACCCGGATTGCTGGCGACAATAAGTACTATTTTCGATGGGCCGGGAGTATGACGGGTCAGATATATGAGAGCGGTCCGGGAGATGCTGGAACTGAGTGGTGCTCTCAGGTGGCTTCGGGTGAGAACCTGGTCCCTGGTAGTCAATCGGTCATGTCTGGACGCGCCATCTTTGAACAGTTTGTGCTCATAGAATGAGATGTTTTCATGCGAGGTATTGGTCAACGAGCTGTAGTCTAACGATCGGTTGACCCGCGTCTGTTGGAAGCGGGTGTAATGAAGTTGATCAATCTGACCGAGCCATGAAGAGTTGGCCGGTTTCCCAAATCCCATGAGGAAGCGAGTAGGTGAACCCCAGTATCGGATGAAACCGCGCTAAGTCGGTAGTTGCCAGAGAGATAGAGTGAGAGAGGAGAGTCACTCCCATCAAAAATAAACAAAAGAAAGGATCTTATTCTGAATATCAAGCACCTAGAAGATATGATGCAGGTACCAGAAAATGCAATGAGTGAAACAAGACACGATAATTCCTCAGAAAGTTGCGAGGTATCTGGGCGAGAGTAACTTGATAGAAAGAGACGAAAGGTATGAATAAGGAGACACTGATAAGAATACTTGAGCAAAAAAAAAAAAAAAACGTACACGCTGGACGCACGCTGGACGCACGCTGGACGCACGCTGGACGAACAATCCTCCAGAAACCACCTTTTTCAGGCCTTAGCGGTCATCTTTCCCTTCCACTCGTCGACAAGTCCCACATAATCCTCCTGGCCATAGGGAGTCAAGCATCGAGCAAGCATGCCTTGCTTCCGTGTTGTTGACAACCCCAGATCGGTGAGCATCAGGTCAATGTAAGGGAGGGCGTCAAAGACGAAATCGGGGTTGCGACGACCGAATCCGCCGGGGTAACGGTACTTGCCAAATTCTGAATGCAGCGCAGTTTCCCACGCCAGGTTGAGCTCGGCATCATCGTCAACCTTGATGGCGGATGCCGCCCGCACAGCCCGGGGACACTGTTCCCTGGATGTCGGAGTGAGTTGACCACCAAAGTAGGCCGCAATCCAGAGGGCCTGCGTCTGCGCGATGATGGTGGTGTTGATCGTCATCGTGATTCCCATGAAGGCGAGCGACCGGTCCTTGACCTGCGAGAGCGGCACCATGAAGCGCGCAAGCCGGAAAGGATGGGGCACCGCGGCTTCGGCGGTCTTATCGAGAGGCTTGTATTTGGGATTGGGCGGAGGCTGGTCGCGCAAGCGTGGGAATCGGCGAAGAATCTCTTCATCCGCCGCCTTGACCATTTCCGGGTCCAATGGATCGGCGCTCCAGGGAAATCCCAGTTCGCGGTCGATGCCTTCGGGGAGGAATTTCAAATTGGGCGTGGCCCGCCATCCTGTCGAGCAAATCAACGCCGTTGTCGTCAAGACTTCCCCCGTGGACAGATGCACCGCATGGTCAGAAAGGTGATCAATGTCGGCAATGTGAACCTTGATGGTACCGTCCTTGATCAAATCGAAAAAGTTCGTCGGGTAGTTTAGAATGCTGAGAGAGGACGCGATCCAGAAGGGACTGATCCAGGGCCGAAGCTTCTTCATCTCTGGGTGCTTGTCGTATCCATTCAGCTGGACCACGTCGTCCGCCAGCACGGCCCAGAAGGCATCGACAATCTTGCGTCCAAGCCAGGTCCCATGCAAGAAGCCACGAATTCCCGAGTATCCATCGGCGGCCCCCCAGATACACGGACTGAACCATGTCAAGAGACGGGTGGTGACGAGTTTCTCCAGCCACCTCTTCAGCGGCGTGACATAGGGGGGTGCCATCCAAATGGGCCCATGACCGGACTCACGGATGACCCAGTCGATCTTCATCCCCGAGGTGGCACATGCATACGCTGCATCCCAGGCGGACTTGGTGCCTCCAAAGACAGTCACTCGCTCCCCGGATTGAAGAACCTGGGACTCGTGCTGTCGCAGATCCGCGCAGTGGAAGATTGGGGCGACGAACTCCGTCTGACCGGCAAACGTGGGCAGGTACGCCTGGGAGGTGATGCCCGTGGCGACAATCAGCTTCTGGGTATGAATCGTAGTCACGGCTCCGTCATGCTGGATCTTCAACAGCCACGATCCGTCGAGATTGTGCTCCGCACTCTCCACACGGTGGTTGAGTCGAATGCGATCCCGGAAGCCAAAGTGCTGGGCGTAGGCCTCCAAGTAGCGCTGGATGGTCGTCCCGGGGATATGCTCTCCTGGCTTGACTCCAAAGGTTGCTTCATCCATGGGGAAATCACTGTATTCGTAGGTGCCCAGCATATTGTTGGATTTGAGGCCCTTGTACTGTCGGTGTGTGGCCCAGACACCGCCGACCGATCCAGCAGCTTCGAGGAGTAGCACATTGCTATCAGGATTCACCTCACGATAGGTCTTGATGGCGGCTAGTCCACTCCATCCTGAGGGATCAAACTTTACAGTCAGCTCCCGTACAGAGATCTCTTTTGATCCATTTCGACCGGCATTCTTCAACAGCCAGCGGAGGTAAGAATCCCACCCGATGAAGGGGAGGGGTGGATGGTTCACTTTACCTGCACCCACAACGACGAGGTCAACATTATCCATGTTTTTTTTTTTTTCACTTGTCAAGTGTACATCCACTCAGCCAGCGATGGGATGAAGGGAGCAAAAGCGAGCCTTGCAAGTGGACACTGAATTGCCGTGTTGTTTTCCCCCCCCTTCTCTTCCCAACTGACAGGCTGGGGACTGCTTTTTGACGCGTGGTGCCAGGAGAGTGGCTCAATATCCGCAAGGGAAAGATGTTGGGAATGAGGTAGCCAAACAAAAGTACGGAATTCTCGATGACTGTCAGAGAAAGAGGGAGAGAGAGAGTCGCCAGACCACTGTGAGCAAGGTCACCCGTCCTCTTCTGTTCTGTGTCACCTGAGTCAAACCACCTGCACACGTTCAGTGATGCACCATAAGACCAGCCGCACTTTTCTTTTTCTCTCTTCCTCTCAAGATCTTTACACTATCCGGCGAGAGGTTGGAGTTCCTCAGGACAATGTGGTGTTTATTATAGTTCTCTCGGGGGTGGCACCCCCGTAACCGACGGGCTATGCAGCTAATCAACACGCCTACACTACTTGGTACTTGGTCTTAGTCCCAGTGCCGTAAGGAGGGAAGCTATAGGAGACTAGTCGTCAAAGCTGAGCGCGTGTGCACTAGAAACCCGCCTGTTCTCGGCGCGATGCACAGCGAACAAACGGCAACGTCTCCACCATTGCGCCAACCGGGAGAAAGCATTTCAATCTAGTGCTCCATTGCGAGCCCCCGCCAGAAAAGCAAATGGGCATTTATTTTTTTTTTCTCGGGTGGAGGAATCCCAAGTGGACCCGCCAGGCCTGTCAACAACGAGCGAATTGGGGTCTGGCATGTCTTGCGAGGAGAAGGATGGGATCATCGGTTGTCCTCTACAGTGTGCACGGCTCTCAGGCTCTCCGCCGACGGTTTGACTTTTGCCTTTTTGAGGTCTCCCTTAAGATTTTCGGGATGGCCAGTTCGCGACAGCCTGGTTTGAGGGTCCACGGCGTCACGGTTCAGGACTAGACGGGCTCCTTTTGAAGCGCTGGTGGAACACAGGCCGCGCGGGGACGAGTCATGATTTGGCTCCGAATCCTCGTGAGTGACCTCGCCCGACACGGGCGCCTGGTTCTCAGGGTCTTGAGGAAATTTCAGGATTCGGGGATTCAGGGATTCAGGGAGGGGGGAGAACTCCAGTAGAGAGCATGCCGGTCGTTCCTTTTCGAAGGCCAAACACGCGAGAGTAGAGGATTAGAAAGGAAGCATGAAAGGGAAACTTAATTTTCTTTGAACGCCACCTGGCGGGGGGAACACGATGCTCTTAAGGGAGGCAAGTGCGGATGTTGATCGTCCGCACTGGGCAAAGCCCGCCCAAGGTTTTCTGGATTTGGCGATACACTGACTCGGTCGAGAGCTGAGGGCGATAAGAGCCACTGACCGATCACTCTTTCCCTTTTGGCTCTGAGATGCTGGAAACGTTGCGATGCCTCTTGGGCGTGACGTGTAGCGGAACCAGGGGAGCGCACTGCGGTACGGGGGGCCCTTCTCGTCTCCATCGACTTCTGCACCAAAAGGAAAAAGGAAAAAGAAAAATGCACACAAAGTACGACAACCCTGGACTCTCAAATTCCAGAAAATCCGTGCTCCTGGGACTTCTCGGGAACAAAAATTAGAAATCAAAAAAGTTAATTTAAGATCAAAGACTGGCCACACCTAGGTTTCAAAATGAGACGATCACCACTAGTCCTCTTGGTGGTCGCGTCCGTGTCAAGGACCTTCATACTCCTCTCACACAGACCCTATCCTCCCATCCTCGCCGGGTGCAAGGGGGAGGAGGGGAGGCCCAAAGGAATTGCGCTTCAGATTGGTGATATTGTTGATGTGCCAGTGGGACAAATTACATCCCCGACGCCGGCACTGCTCAAGCTTCTTGAATTTTTGGATGGTGATGATGATTCACTCCCGTTCCATCACCGGGGGTGGTGTAGATGCTCGCGCCTTGAGCTTCAGTCTGGTCCGCGGCAGAGCGAGTTTGAACGAGTAGCGTCATTTATCAGGATGCCAACGGGTGGCCCCCTCCCCCCGCCACCATAGTCCATTTGACCACTGGCACGATGGCACGAGCATGGCGATATGCTCCGACCAAAAACAAAAAAGACAAACGGGTCCAACGGTGTTGGTTTGACGTGTGGGCAGGGCGGTTCCACTTGTGACCTGAAGGCATGGCCCAGAGCTCAGAAGGTGGAGTCGGGGAGGAGGAGGTGCGTTGCCATCTCGGGTTCAAAGTTGGCGGATCGGACTTTTGTTCGTCCTCTTTCGACTTTCCACTTCCGAGGCCATGCATGCAGCCCACTACCCTGTGATCCGTGCTCATGCAAGTCAGCCAGGAGACAGGTCACAAAGAAAAATCGGCCCTGCCTCGGAGACCTTGGAAAGAGGAAAGATGTCGGGAATAGAGTGCATCGTTCTGAGAGGCGGATTCTTCACGGGACATTCGCGACAATCACAAAACCTGTCGCACGTTGGATCAAGCCGCCTCCTCCAGATGCGAGGTGCAGGTGAGTCGGTCCGGCAGCTGGGTGACGGGACCTTGATCCGGGTCCTAGTTGATTCCAAGATGATCGTTTGATTCAAATGGAGTCGCATTCTACCCTGGCGAAAGGGCCCCCAGCAGCCATCCCAATCGGCTTGGTCTGTCCGCATGCCGCGACGTCCGCCCTGACGATCCTGCACCCATAGTCATACATATCGTTTTCGGCTCAGGCAACTCAGGCATCAGGTCACCCATGTATTACTACTGTCGGACAGACCCTTCACCAGACGGGAGTATGCGTTCTGTGGTTCATCCATCCTCCCGTGGACTCTCCCATTTTTGATTGATGACCTATATTGATGGAGGCCTAGTCTCGCCTAGAGGGTGAACTGAGCTCAAGACTGGCTGCGGTGATGATGTGGCGACCCTGGAAGCCATCCACTCCTGCATGGCCGAGTCCACCGATTCCACCAAGACGCATCCGACACCTCTCTTCACCTGACATCTTCAGTCCACGGTCGACGTTCTCGTGTCTACACTTGACAATGTCTAGCGTTCTGCGGTCTCGTAGCGTGCCGGACTGATGGTCCCGCCGGACAAGGGAGAGAATGTTTCAGTCAACCTGGGTCCTAATCTCTTCCGGTAGCCTCGTACTTCCTGGGGCCCTTCTCCCCCACCTATTGATTGGTCATCGCTGGCATCGCTGGCTTCGGGTCCAAGGTGAGCACGACGGCAACGAGGGGCCATTTCCGATGGTTCACCTGCTTGGCCTCACTTAATGCGCGATCATAAGGCGGGGAGGGCGAAAGATTGCGGACAAACAGCCGTCCAGACAATCGTTTCGGTAGAAATGCGATCAGAGGATGTTTACAAGCACGGGAGAGGTAGATTTCGGATGCAGGAGGACGACGGAGGAACTGCCAAAACGTGCCACGATGCATCCGGTTACAGTAAGTACGAGAGATCCTGGTGCACTGTCGACGCTCGTTAATTAGGAGGAACGGGAGGAGTGGCTTTGACGGTCGGTTCCCTCGAGATCCACTCGCTACTCCACTCGGCGCTCAACGGCGCCCTGCCCAGGCTTGACGAGCGGCCCATCGGCTATTCTCAGTTCGAGAGGGAGGGAGAGAGAAAGAGTCAGATGGGCAGATGGAGAGACAGAGCGAGAGGGAGAGACCAAGAGAGGGAGAGAGAGAGGAAGGGAGAAAGGGAGAAAGGGAGAGCGAGCGACAGCGAGTCCAAGGAAGCAAATTTTGACATGTACCCAGCGTGGGGAATTTCTTTCACCATGATCTGCACCATCTCTCGGAACGACGTTTGTCGAGGAAGGACCCCCGTTTGGGTCCCTGATAACAGGATGAAGAGTCACTGGGAGAGGAACGTCTTGGATTTCCAGAACGTGCCGACAAGGCTCAGCGGCGCACGACGTTGCGAGATGCTCACCTAACCCGCATTACATCGCTGCGCACGGGACTGGGCAGATAGGAACTTGTTCATGCCCCCGGACTGACTTTTCTGCTCTGGATGATCAAATCTCCAGGCTCGATGTAGTAGTATCTGCGGCACATGCATCTTCAAAAAGGACTCGGCCAGAGCTATGCATGAAAAACGCGTGGTGTACTTTGATACTGATGTAGGACCGGGTCAATCGATCAAGGTTGACTGATACACGGCTTGATCCACGGGTCCCAACCAGTGAGAAGCGAGCGTGATGTCCCGGCAAGTTTCTCGAGGCGCATCAATTATTGACAGATCTCTTGCACTCGCATGGACTGGAATTGTAGCACAGCGTCATTGCAAACGCCATGTTGCATGACCGCACTGCGAAACAAAGAGTCATGACTGCTGGATCGGCGATCCAGTAAAGTGATCCCCTGTCCGTCTTTCCCACCAGTGTGACCTTGGATGCGCAAAGAGACTGGTCAGATTTGATAAACAGGCCTCCTTCTAGACAAAGAAGAATCGCTTCCCTGACTCGTAGTCCGTCCCCCACCCCCCTTCTTCCCTCGAAAAGGGGAGAAAGAGCAACACCGGTAGTGATGTATGAGTGGTGAAACTCGCCTTTCCGGTCCGTCGGCCTGATGGTCCACCGTGCAACGTGCCCGATTTGACGCTCTGATACTGGAGATCTCCATGCTCAAAGGCACGTACTCGACAAACGAAAAAAAAAAAAATAGAGACAGCCTAGGATTTACTCCTGGTCAATGCCGATCGCTTCTTCCGCGAAAGGAAAGTCAGTCGGTCGCAGGTACAGAAGAACAGTGGAGTCGCGGCCAGTCTGTCCCTCATCTCAATGACTGTCCCCGTCTGCACTGTCACCCTTGGCCTTCAGTGACTTACGTACGGAAAGTGGAGGTGCCTCAACCGTAGAATGGACCTGAAGGATTTTCCCCGGGATGGCGGGAACTTGTGCCATCGGGCCAGTTTTGGGTGGTGGAGACAGAACTCCATTCAACATGTGCCAGAATGGATCCCCTCCTCCTGGAGGTGGGACAAAGGTCATGAAGTTCTGAACAGAACCGTTGCCGCTAGCCGGGTCTCAATCAGTCTCGTCTTGTCTGGCCTGACTAGATTTGGGGGAACGAGACGATCACGTCAGAACATGCTCAAAAGTTCATTTGATACGGATCCATTGCCTCTGCCGCAATCCATCAGTTCCCGGCCGTTCGACCATGCGTGGGCCGCGCCACTAGTATGTTGGAGACGTTGGACTCATCCATTCCCTCCTTTTCCTTTTCCGATTTGAAGATTGGGTAATTTTGGAGGGGGAGGGAGAGGGGATTAAAGTCCGGTTTGAAGATCCTTGACCTATTCTCCCGTGTCGACGGTGGAATTGAAGCTTTGACATTTATAAACCAACCGTTGCGCGTGCTGGGCCTTTCTTTGTTACGCCCTGGTCCCAATGACAAGTCGAGAACGTCTCGGGACAGCCACATCGACAGCACGGTAGTTGATCCTTTTTTTTCCCCGACACCCGGTTCCTGTCCTGTCCTTCATTTTTCATTCCGACACACTCCTGGTGTGCCTCTCCTTTCAATGGTCCGGGCTGTCGTCGTCTTTCTTTTTATCTTGAATGAACACCTCCACGGTCGTTGACTTTCTTTGAGTGCCCGAGGCATTCCAGCGAGCAAGCGACTGCACGCGCACCATAGAGATCCATCATGGGTGACTTTGTGACTGAAGCATTTACTCTGCTGGCAGTGGCGATTGTGATTATCGGCCTGCGTACCGCAGCTCGATGGATCATGGTTGGGCCGAGAAACTTCCAGGCTGATGACTACCTCATGATCCTGGCGTGTGTACGTGGAGTTGTCCGACAATCCTGAGACGAGGTTGAAACACCCAAAGCTAATGGATCGCAGATTGTATATGGGCTCGAGACGGGCGCTGCATACACTGTGGGGGCATGGTTCAAAGGTCTCGCCAACAATGCTATGACCGATGAACAACGTCGAACCCTTTCCCCCGATTCCGAAGAATATCGCCTGCGTGTGGGCGGGTCAAAGGTCCAGGTGACTGGCTGGTCTCTATACACACTTCTTCTATGGCTGTTGAAAACATGCATGGCCATTTTCTACTCTCGTTTAACGTAAGTGTCGACTCATTCCGGTCAATGAGTAGTGTCTTGAAGGAGCGGCACTTAGAGGCAACGGTGCTGATGTAAAATACCTTAGATCGGGCTTGGTGAACATGCGGATCCGCATTCTTATTGCGTACGGATTGATTGGCACCACCTATGTTGCAACCCTTTGCTCCATTCTCTTTGGCTGCCATCCCATGCATAAGAATTGGCAGATATACCCGGACCCTGGAAGTGAGTCAGCACGACAGACCCGGACGTCGGGTTCCTTTGAAACCCTCACCCCACTCGCAATACAAGTGCGAATATGAAGACCCCAGTGACGGACTATTGACGGTTCAACTCTTAGATTTCTGTCAGCCTGCCGTCTCCAAAATCGACATTTATGTCACCGTGGTGCTCAATGTCACCACCGATATCTACTTGATCAGCATCCCCGCTCCGGTATGAAAGACTCGGTTCCTGAGTGACCTTCTCTTGGTACATGACTCAAATTTTGACCGTCTGAGTACAGATGCTGTTCAAGGCTCGACTTCACTGGCGCGAAAAGCTCGAGTTACTCATTTTGTTCAGTGGCGGTATCTTCGTGATGATGGCGGGTATCCTCCGCTGCGTGTTGATTTTGACGGTAAGGATGACCATCGTCTCCTCGCGAAACAGTCACAGGGTTCAGGCGAGCTAATCTTCCACTGCACAGGCCGGCGCCAATGGAGCTCAGCAAGCGGGTAGCTGGGCTTGCCGCGAGACCTTTGTCGCTGTGGTCATCGGCAATGTTCCCATGATTTACCCCCTCTTCCGCCGCGTCGCCCGTCGCGCAGGTCTCTATCTGAGCTCCAGAGGGGGTGGCTCGGAGAGCTACCCGGCCTACCAGCTGTCGGAGGCCGGGGAAAATAGCTATGCCAAGCGAAAAAAGTTCCGTCATCCTCTTTCCATCCCCGGTGACACTCAGTGGAACACCATCAGCGACGAGCAGATGATGTTGCCCACGTCGCGTCAGCAACCGCCCACCTGCACCGCCGGAGACGGTGATTGGGACGCGCACAGCCACAACAGCAGTAGCGGAGGCATCAAGGTGGTTCACGAAACGATCATTCATAGTACCAAGAAAGATTCTCATATGTAAATAGAGCTTTAATAATACAAATCACCTCAATATGTTCACTCGGGGCCGTATTCCTTTTGGCTTTTTTTTTTCTAGAATGGCGGGAATGAGATCGTTGTCAGGTGAAGTTCTGCAGAGATCCCCCAAGGTAAACTCCAGACTAGCCGCTTGTTGTGCTCGGAATCGGGGATGCAGCTCCAGCCATATCTCCACCGATGCATGCCGGATAAAAGTGTAGAAAAACACAAGATCGCATCTTATTTACTAGTGTGTGGACAACTGTACATAAACATTCTAATTGCTTCATGTTGCTTTTGTGGCATACTTATACAGTGTTTGTGCATCGCCCGCCTCACAGAACGTATCGGAAGAACGGGTTCTGCTTGTCTGTCAAGTCGTCGAAAGCGAGCTTGTCGCGCTGGGTTTCGTCAAGCTCGATGGATTCTCGAGCACGGTTCTCGCGGAGGAGAATGGCGTAAAGTACTGCGGCTGTCACTATGACGATACAATAGCTGGATTATGTGAGCTGGTGGTTCAAGCTCGAACGCAGAAATGAAAGTCTTACCAGATGACCATCCCCGTCCACAATTCCGGATAATGACGATCTTTGGTTTCACTCTTGACGAGCTGAGGTCCGATGATGTTTCCCACAGTATATGCCACGAAGATTGTTGCTGCCATAACGGTCTTCTTGGTGGCGCCCGCCACATTACTAGCCCCCACAGTGATGATTAAACTCACGACAGGTCCAAAGAATCCAGTCAGCGCATAGCCGACGACGGGAACGACAGGATGGTAGCCCCACTGTGACTTCCAGATCATCACACAGCCAGCAATAACGGGGAGACAGCATGTGATGAGCATGGGAATTCGCGAGTTGGGCACAACGGTGGGGATGAATCCGCAAAGTGGGATAAATATCACGCAGATTGCGCCCACGGGGAACTGAAACAAGATGGAATCCAGTGTGTTATATCCAAAGGTGGAAACGATCAGGGGTCCGAAGCCAGAGATGGCGCCATTGATAGTATATCTGATTGCGCAAGAATTTGTCAGACCGGGCGGAGGGACTGAAGATAATCGAGGGCAGACTTACGCCGAGGCCATCATGAGAGCCACCAGGTACAGCTTCACATCAGTCAGGGATTCCTTGATCTGGTCACCCTTGATCTTTTGACATCGAACACCCGTTTGACCTTTTCGTAATCGCTCAACGGCCACGATGCGCTCTTCTGGACTCAAGAACCATGCCGAGACGGGTGAATTGGGCAGCGTGCAACACCACAACCCAAATAGAAAAGTCAAAGCACCGGCTAGTATATAGATGTATTGCCATCTAGCCAAGGACCCGGAGGTTATTTGACCAAACGCATAGTTCAAAGCGCCACCGATGATGGTGAACCATCCAGTCCCCGAGAACCACCAAGCTTGACGGAGAGCTTGCTCTTCTTGGGTGTAGTAGCCACTGACAATGGACACGAACCCTGTTGGAATCACGCTCTCAATGAAACCTATTCCGAGTCCTTAGAATGAACTCCATTCGTCAAAATATCGCAGGGGTTGACTCACCCAGAAAGAATCGTTGAACGAACAGGCCTTTCCAAGAGGTGACGCCCGCGGTGGCTGCACATACAATAGCCCACACAAGAACTACGGGGCCTAAGACGCTGCGCATGTTGAATCTCTGAAGGGTGAAGGTCATTGGATAAAGCCCGGCGAGCATCCCAAAATAGAAAATAGAGGTAGCCCAGCTCAGACGCGAGGTGTCGACCGTTGGCGGGGAGGTCGACTTATCCACAATCTTCAAGGACAAGTCCGTCGTCATGCCAAATAATGCAGCACTCCCCAAAATTGCCTATATGGATACTCAGTTGGTACTTTCAAGCTTGACCCTTCCGTTTCTATGCGGACAAGACCTACACACCTTATCATAATACACCATACCATAGCCTAGGAGACAGCTTCACTGATTAGAAGGTGAACGCCGATGACTTCGATCGCCATGACATGTCAAATTGTGACCTACCAATCAGCATTGCCGGCATGAAGTACCAGTCTATCTTTCTCACCACCCGTTTCTCAACGACCGGATCGATCTCCTGGGCCACATCGCTGACCACTGTCCGCGCAGCGTCTTTTTCAAGAACATGCTGCGAATTCCCGCCATTGCTCAGGTGCGGGAATTGAATCATCTCGTCGACGTCGTGAATTGTAGAGGTTTCGAGCGATAGTTGACAACGATCGGACAACCGATTCCTGACTTAGTTGGCACAAGCCAGCCCTGAAGGTGGAGTGAGACAGAGTATATCTGCCACAGACTCGTTTGGGAACTTTGCCGTCAACCCAAGTTTGTATCGGGCTTTTGTCGGAGTGAGGGTCACGTTGTGCGCATCTCCATGAGCAATAGACAACTAAAGTAAAATCACAGGATAACCGGATAATGAAGAAATTTTTCTCGTCAAACCCGCTTACACGCAAACAAACTTTTCTTTAGCCGTGAAGACTAGTAGGTGCCTCTTCTCGATTGGATAGCACGCCATCCATGAAGCCCGACCGAGTCAAGATACACCGCTTTTACGCGGGGTGGGCAGAACGTGAGGCCTGGACCCCACCGTGGAAAGCGGTGGATGTGAATGGGGCTTTGAGGCCCATGTGATCGTCCAGATTGCACGTGACTTGCGCCGTTCACTCCCCACCGCGGTTCAATGGAAAGGTGAACTATGAGGTCATCGATTTGGGTGGTCTCTCTTCCCAGGGGAAAATATACCAGGAGCATTGACTCTTTCACATGGCAACTCTCGACCATCAGAGAGTGTTCAAGATAAAATGCGTACATTGGACCCTCGGCTTCAAGGGCCCGAAGTGACTGAGACGTGAATTGAGAGGCTGGCCAATGATGGATTGAATGCTTGACTCATGACTCGCGAGAAATAGAGAGAAGTTTAATAGAGGCTTCCGCTCGTCAACAAAACGTCATCCGAGTCGGAGGCCTTATCCTGGCCGACAAGAGTCCACTATATTCGACAGCCCCTGAGAATCAGGATTCTTATTATGACCATGACGGTGATCCACCCAGCCATGCCCCTTCGGTGTTATCCTGAGTTTTCTCCGAGGACGTGGTTGCTCCGACCTGGCAAGAATGTCTCCGATTGATACACTCGAGAAGAACCCAATGCAATTAACTAAACATCTGTTCGGACGAGGTGCAATTCTTGGTCGCATCCGTGGAATCTCTGCATAAGGCGATGCCCTTCATCATCTATGATCGAGTTCTTGAGATGTATCAAGGCCAGGTGCCTGGTGCCCAGAGGGAACAACCAGTGTGCCATATCGCCAGTTCATGGGCTCAAGAGCATATTTTGTTTAAGGTTGTAGCCACCGTCTCAAGGGCTGTGGGTCGATGTGCTTCACGACCTGGTGGGCACGCACGCTGATTATTCATCCTAGATCAATCCGGGGACATCCGTGAATCCGGAGCCATGAAATTAGTCCAAGCCGATGGCATCATCAATCTACCCAGATCGTAAGCAGCTCGAATGTGTAGCGCTGGTTTCCCTGGACGAAGATAACGACGTTCTTGGTTGCGACACTGAATGGCTGGTCTGTCCGAAAGGTCGCGGACTGGTTCAACTAATGAGTCCCACTTGGCTCGATAGACATAAAAGGCAGAAGCTGTTCCCTGGGTCGGCCTGCAATTGTGCAATTTCCACAGATCTCCTCTCCTCTGTTGACCAACAACCTCCTTTGACCTTTCTCAACTCTTTCACCACCCATCGATTCACCCACCATGCCCATTCAATTCACCGTTTTCAAGGGTTCCAAAGACGGAACTATCGTTGAGGCGAAGACTCAACGACCCGATCTCGCTCGCGATGACGTCCTGGTGCGCGTCACTCATTCTGGTGTCTGTGGCACCGACCTGCACTACCAGACTACTGAGATGGCTCTCGGTCACGAGGGCACGGGTGTTGTCGAGGCGACTGGTCCTGATGCCCACATCCTCAAGGTTGGCGACCGTGTTGGCTGGGGATATGAGCACGATTGCTGCGGCCATTGCAAGTACTGCCTGACTGGCTGGGAGACCATGTGCTCCGAGCGCAAGATGTACGGTATGGCAGATCTTGACCAGGGATCCTTCGCCTCGCACGCTGTCTGGCGTGAGAGCTTCTTGTTCAAGATCCCCGAGGGTGTCACAAATGAGGACGCTGGTCCCCTGATGTGCGGTGGATCCACTGTGTTCAACGCACTCCACGTTGCTGGCGTCAAGTCCACGGCTCGGGTGGGCATTGTTGGCGTCGGCGGACTTGGTCACTTGGCGATCCAATTTGCCGCCAAGATGGGTTGCCAAGTGGTCGTCTTCTCCGGCACCGACAGTAAGAAGGAGGAGGCCATGGAACTGGGGGCTCGCGAGTTCTATGCCACCAAGGGTGTCAAGGAGTTGAAGCTGGAGAAACCCATTGACAATTTGATTGTGACCACCAGTGCCCAGCCCGACTGGAACATGTACATCAACGTGATGGCCCCCAACGGCGTGATTTCTCCCATCTCCGTGGACGAGGGTGACTTGAAGATCCCCTACATGGGTCTGCTGTTGCACGGTCTCCGTGTGCAGGGAGGCATCGTTTCCGCTCGTCAGGTGCATCGTGATATGCTTGATTTCGCTGCTACGCACCAGATCAAACCCATCAAAATGACCTTCCCCATGACTGTGGACGGGGTGCGAGATAGCCTGAAGACCCTCGAGGAAGGCAAGATGCGTTACCGCGGCGTTCTCGTCGCCGAAAACCAAAACTAGTCTGAGTCAAGTGGTGCATCCAGTGCTGAGCAATTTGTAAATAACTAGACCGATGGTGGAGTTTTGGGTTCCTCTTCACCTTTTTTTCCATTTCTCAGGCCACTTAATGAATGTCACGCAACGATTCTTTCCGTTCAATTCATGTCTCTTTAGCTGATCAGGGCTCGTCTGCGACATCTTGTGCAGTCTGATGGCCCTTCATACCAGGTTGCGGGCTCCTCGCTTCAGCGTGATAATTCAGATTGGGTAAAGTATGGCGGTCAACTCAAAACCAAAGGTTCCGAAAAGCAGGCATAGAAGCTTCTCGCCCTTTGCGGGAGATACGCACCTCATATACTCAAGCCCCTGCGGTATTCCTCTCTTGGCCCGACTCCTTGCTAATGGCGGCATCCATGATCCATGATGTCAAAATGAGTACCCCCGGGGTCACAATTGGGCCCACGCCCGCATCAACTCGATACCACTGCTTCTTGCATATTACCCACCTATGCCAGACAACGATTCTAGCGCCCCATCGAGTATAACGATCTCACTGGGAGGGAAGGCAGATACGGACCACCTCAACGTTCTAGGTGTATTAATGGTAACACCTCCTCTCAACTGGCCCTTTGGTCAGCTGAACATCAATTGGCTTTGAACACCGGATCAATTCGTCAGCCATGGCCGACGTCTGTCTGCCGCTACATTTTTGCCTCGGTTTGTCCTCTTTTATGGGTTAATGTAATTGATTGGCGGCTGCGGGGCGTGTTGAGTGTATCGCCCTTTCTCCTCGTGCTGTTTCCGGAAATTCGCTAAATTCACGTCTCCGGGCATCTCAACAGACGACTGGGCGAGCCGCCCTCGTTGGAACAGAAAGGTTCATCAGTCAGCAAGACTTGGACAGCACCACTTGAGATAGAAAGAAAAAAAAACAAATCGTAGTGGGAGCCTGGACAGTGCCATGATTCCATCTCCATCTCACGACGTGGATGGGAAGGTTCGTAGTTGAAGCTCAATTACGTAGTATATATCTTTGTTATCTCCTGCCCGACCAACTGCCTCCTACCTATATTGTCCCACTGCGGGTCTGCTTCATCCATGTACATAGTACCTCACAACGATTGAATGGTGGTGGAGGCAGCCATGCATCCACAAATTCGAGGAGATGCTTCCCTGAGGAATCAATGGGCACATGGAAAGGACGTCCGACGCAGTTCATCTGCGGGCTTTGACGATGATTGATTGATTCCCGACACGATCCCGCATGCTACATTATCTCATGGTGCAAAGCACTGACAGCACCGACAGCACCGATAGATGACCTATCAGAAGGTCCAGGCCTTTTCCGTGGCACTACCAAATTCATTTCTGGCCGATCACAAGCTACGTAGAATAGAAATTTGTCCAGTATGTACCGGCGTGTGTCCGCTTCGTCATTGATGGATTCGGCCAGGCGGTCAAGAGAGACCGTAGGGCGGAGCCGAGCGGACAACTCCCGCGTCACTTTCCGCTCAGCTTGAACCCATCAGATCCACACCGTTCGTTCGGTGATGGGCAGTTTCCTCTGGGGCCATTGTATTCAGTCTAGGAAGGCCGAGTGATTTCAATTGTACATAGATCAAATTTTATGCATATCACTAGTCTCGTGCCGAGGCTGAGAAATGGATGAGACTTTTGCCATTGGCGCACGGTCAGAATTGCTCATGAGGACTCGTAGTACCTTGGGGGTGTGGAGGTGAGGTTGTTACTCCTCCAGTGGGCCAACCCCCCACCTTCCGCTTCCCTCGGCTTCCTCTCAGTCACCTGCTCTTCTGCCTGTACTTCGATAAGAAGGATTTCATTCCATTCTCTTTTCCTCTTGAGACCAACACCAACCTGACGCCTGCCACCACCTTTATCACTTCTTGTCTCAGCCAATTCTACCCACCGTACTCAAAATGACTACTATTAAGCCCGGTGACTCGTTCCCCAGTGACGTGGTCTTCCAGTGAGTGCCCCGCTCCCAAATTCCTCTCTCCCCAAGCTTCTCCTCATCAATGTGCTGAGGCTTTGTCGATCTCTCTCATTGTTTCCCGCATGAACAAAGTTGGAATTGGGGGTCACATGCCCGTGCCAACCCATGACTGACCATGTCTTCTGTCGTTCGTGCACAGGTACATTCCCTGGACCGAGGAGAGCGATGAAATTACATCCTGCGGGATTCCGATCAACTACAATGCTTCAAAGGAATGGGCGGACAAGAAGGTGGTCCTGTTCTCGGTTCCTGGTAAGCCTTCACCGTTCCTAATTCGGTGCCAGTGACCGAAAAAAAAGTTAGCAATGGGTTTCTGTACAACAAGCCCTCGACTGACACTGGCTCTCCTCCCATAACCAGGTGCCTTCACCCCAACTTGCTCCGTCAACCACGTGCCTGGATACATCAAAAACCTTCCCCAACTCCGCCAAAAGGGCGTCGATATTGTCGCTGTCGTTGCTTTCAACGATCCCTTCGTCATGAGTGCCTGGGGCAAAGCCAACCAGGTGCGCGGAAACGACATCGTGAGTGTTCCCGTCAAGAGTCCCGCTCGCTTCTGTTTAGACCTTCAAGTGACCCAAGGGCCTCCCTGTGGCATAGTTGTTCCTCACCGATCCCGAGGCTCGGTTCTCCAAGAGCATTGGATGGGCAGATGAAGCTTCCGGCCGTACTGGCCGGTACGCCATTGTCATCGATCACGGCAAGGTCAGCTACGCGCAGATCGAGACCGAAAGGGGCGCTGTGACGGTAAGTTGTCCCCTTCTACATCTCTTTCTTGGCGTGACAACAAATTGGCTCACAGTTTCCCGTTTTGGGTTGGCAGAAATCGGGCGCCGATGCTGTCTTGGCCTCACTGTAGGTGGGCAAGAACGCCAGGTCGAAGGCTCACGCTCTGTCTTGATCACAACACGGAAACAATTGCCCATAGATCGCTGTCTCGACAGCATTGAGGCCTGTGGCCGTACTTGGGCAGCAAGAGCATCGGAGAGTGCGTGAGCGGATTTCAAGATAGATATCATGTATCTCTCTCCACCTTGCCACCAGAAGATACGATTTCAGAATAAAACTCAAGTTTTCCTGTATCCGGTCCAAGGGGATGGGGGACAGTCAATCCATGTATGGCGAAACAACGCCGCTGGTGAGTGAAAACGAATTACGACGGCGATGATCATGGAAACTCAGCGATCGTCGAGTACGACAGGAAGAACGGTTCGGTCAAGAAGATGGAGCGCTATTCCAGAGGAAACGCAATCCTCGTGCAAGGGCCCTACAGCTTGTAAGATCTTGGGCTTGATCGTGTGTTGCAGGGCTGGGAATTCCACAGGACGATGCGAAGCGTCTCCTGATTCATGCTCGGTTGATACCTGCTGGAACGGACCCTCGATCTCCAGCCGATGCAGGCATGGAAAGGTTTTGTGACGCATCCGGACTACTGATCGCAGTTGTGAAACCAGCATGGACACATGACGTTCTTCGCACCCTTCAACATGGAGATGTTCGAGCGTCGCAGGCAGACAGTCCACAAGGGGCTGGGTCGGTTCAGTTTGATATTGAATGTCAAGCAGATTCGGCAAACGAATGCGAATCTCCTTCAACGCGGGGAATTCAGCCAAAGAACCGAACCATTCGTCCCGGGTTTGGTTAAGACCGCCTGCTGTGAAGGCATAATGATCTCCGTAGTGGTCCAGCCACAACGTTTGCAATGTCGCTTTGCTGGGAGAGAGCCAGCGTCGCAGGCGCGCAGGTTGATAGCCATGGGAGGCAAGGTGCTGATCGGAATGCTGGTACTTGAATGATCTCAGATTGGAACACAAGGGAATCAAAGATGCCATTCCTTGGTTCGCGCAACTGCGACGCAGGTCAATCTCCAGGGGCGACGAGAAGCGCGATATCATTGGATAGGGATTTAGGCCCTTCACATTGTGCGGCTCAGTTGATGTCTGAAATTCTACCACCGAATCCGCAACTATCGAACACGCAGAAGGTAGTTGCGTGAACATCAATAAGAGATTGGGGTGTTTGAGAGATATGTCTCCAACACAGCTCGTGTCGCCCTGGTAGAGGAGGGACACCTCGCGAAGATGGCGAAACGTGGTGTCTGGGATGAACAACTCGCCTCCGGTGACCGCCTGGTACAAGGCCTGCCGCAATGGGAGCGCACGCTCATAGTAGACCAGGTGAAGCTTTCTTATATGGCTGAGAAGAGGGAACAATAAAGCAGACCACGTGTCACCGCGGCCTCCAAGTAAGTGGTGCATCCACATCTCCGACTCTTGTTTTGAGGGTGCGAACCCTGTGATACAGCGGTTGAGAGTCGGGCATCCCCAAAGAGTCTGCCATTCTTGAATGGGGACTGTATCCTGTTGCCATTGACTTGAGTCTAGCTCATGGATAGCCGCCGAAAGGAAGGGTCGTGCTGTCAGTGCCTGAAGAAACGAGTGGGCTTGACGCCAGTCATGTAACTGCACGTTGCGATAAAGGAGCGACAGGAACAGCTGGTGAAACTGACGACAGACCAATGGCAGACTGTAGCGGTCAGAACGAGAATCGATATGCTCCCCAATCAATAACAGTACTTCATCTGGTAAAAACACACGCGATGCGGACATCTTTTCAAGGGATCAATTGAATCGACGCGACACGAATGATATTTGGGAACACGCACACAATCTGGATCTTCTGCAGTCTACGTGTGCTAGGGAACTTTTTGAAGACTCACGAAAGGATTTGCAAAGGAGTCTTCCAGTGCTACACCAATCACTATGCGAGAACGTCCTCTTATTGGAAGAAAAACTGTGACGCCTCCACTGAGGACCGGATCATTTGGTGGATTGCCCTGAGTCCCGAACTGTGAGCGCTGGGCCGTGATCCAATCCATCAGTCGATAGCGGGTCAGCACGATTGATTCTGACCTCATCAGACCCACACGAAAAGAAATGGTTCCTGGGTGATGCCTCAAAGTCTAGGCAATCTATAACTCATCCATAGTTTGGATGTCGAAGCCGGTATTTTCACGCCTTTCTCACAACTAGTAACCATTGAGGTACTTCCGGCTAGTTGACGGAGACATCTGTACTCTGGTGACTGAGTAAGATCTATCATGATACGTAAGACTGTGGAGGTCTCTACCACATAATTCTCAAAGCGCGTGCTAGGCACCTATGCTGGCCTACAAGTAATTCTTAGGAGCGGTGCGTAGCAGACAATGGATCGAGCATCACCATGCTTTTCGACTTGGGTTAGGTCTAATTTATCTGACTTACCAGAAGTAGAAATTTGGCTCATTATATTCGAGTGCTTCCTCATCACAAGCCCCATGCATCTCATGGGACAGTAATCAATATATGATAACAAAAATCAAAGCCTCAAAAGCTTCTGGGTATCAATCTTGATAGAGGGTGGTAGATTATGGTGATGAAACTTGGTGTTCGACATTGTCGTAGACGGGATAATTTAGAAGTCCAACGGGTAGTGGAGGCGAGTCTATCGAGTGACCCCAAAGAGCCTCGTGGACATTCCACGGAAGCTGAAATTTACAGGAAGGCTGGCACCCCTTTGTAGGTCCAGTAATGCCCGGGATATCTGGGTTGGCCGTGACCCTGGTGTTGCCGTAAGTTTTCTTGGGCTTCGCTGATTGAAGCAACTCTTTCGCGGGTACCTGAAGGCACTCGCCGACTGGAAACTCTGATGCGGGTTGACATTGAAAAAGGTCCATGTTTATTCATCTAATGCTATTGGAGTCGGCTTTTACAGGCTACCTGCACCATATACACATGTACAGATGGGTAACCTTGATTGGTACCTCACCAGTCTTTTCATTTTTGGGGGCCTTCTTTTTAATACTTGCTATCGATATGCAGGTTACTAGATGTTTCATGGTATTACCTCAATACATTTTCGACGAAGTTCATTCTGAGCGGCATCCACGATAGCGTGAAAAGTGGCTAGGCCCAATCAAAGGATGATGGTCTTTTAATAGCCGGTCTCGCTAGGTCAAACAAGAAAGACATGGGACAATAGGAAGCCCATTCTGAGGAGGTATAGTATAATAAATTCGCGGAGTAAAGTAGCACATGTAAAGCGTTTATCATTCGCTCAGGGCTCTGTAATCAGAGGAGTTCTTCCGTAGTGCACCATTTATTGAGTATGCTCAAGCTTCGGTCTCAATCTCGGTACTCCCTTCCTTTCAGCTTACAGAAGTTTAATGTGCCCGAATTGTTCGATACGGAGACAGTATCTATCCTCGTGGTTGAGATTCAACCTTCGACGTACGGTCTCTACCATATATTTGTGCAAGTGGGTCAGCCGCGCTACAAAAAGCGTGATCAAAGCATGATATCAATTCGTAGAACGCTTCGATGGATAGCTAGTAAACTGCATCTTTTTTTCTCTTTTTCTTTTTTTGATTTTCATTCCCCCCGCCTATGACGGAACAACCAAGGCTCAAGACGGCTGAGGAGGAAGATCCAGTTGAACAAAAGGAGGCGGGCACTGTATAAATTCCAAGACTTATGGTTGAGCTCTCTATAATCTTGGGAGCAAGAGCACAGTGACCAATCCAAATATTCAGAGTCTATAGGATAGAAGACAAGGAGACTCACTCTTGTAATCTTCTTCCTGTTTTACTTGGCCAACACTTCTCCACCATTTCAACCATCGGCCCCCACATTCGATCCGTGGTCCACGTTGCATGCGCGCTCAGACTGAAATTCATAGCTGGATTTCTGGTATATCAAATCTGCTGGCCCACCCCCTCTTTCCCACTTTGGATCCCCGTCAACGAGGAGAAAGAGCGAATCCCTGCCAGGTTGTGGATCCCTGGCGGGTGATTGCCCGAAGAGGAGACGAGTTTGCCGATCGATCATCTGACAGGCGGGTGACACCGCAGCCACGGGACCTCAGACACGATCCGTCTTTGGCCCCTTCCGTCAATCGACCATGTCTCATATGAATGGTATGAGCGTTGCATGCCCATGGCGGTGACACAAGGTGAGAAGTGCTCAGCGTATCAAGTCTGGCACTTGAATACGTCTACGCACATGGCTTTCCACTACCCCGCATTTCCTTCTTTTGAATACATGAAAGACGTCCCTACACCGAAGCGATCGTCAAGTGGTTGGATTCGCAGTCTGATGGCGTTTTGATGACCATTTTATTGTGTGTCTCGAGATCTCTGATTCGAGATTCTTCTCACGTGTGCATATTCCTTGCAAGTACATATCTGTGCGTGATTCAGTCGAGCCATTTGGGTCTCATTATACCACACAACATCAGTAAGAGCGTTCTTCCGAAGGGGGATGGCAGAGGTGAGCGGCTGGAGGCTTCCCCAGCACCTGACCCATGAAACCCAGATTGAAGTAGCCTTGCTCACCTGTCGGACCAAGGATTTCTTTACCTTACAACTATCCGTGTTGGATATGTGCATAGTTTGGCACTCAACGTTAGAGGGCTGATTCTGCTCATCCATTCATCTATGCAAGTTGATCTTCGAATGAAAGGGGTCATTTGGCAGAATACCTGGTATCTCAAATTGGTATGGGGTGGCTATGGAGTGATTATGCAAAAAAAACCGTTCCAATCATCGTGCTGGGCAACACAGACGACAGCGAACTGTGAATGGTAAAATTTAGGTTCGCCTCGCTCACAGGCCTCACCACATAGCACGCTAACTCGGATGCGCGAGAAGGTGGAAATTTAAAGCATCGCCGAAAAAGGATGTGGACGTTCTCATTCGTTCTCATCCATAAGATGTCCACCGTCCATCTGTACCCCAGCCCTGATGGCAAATGGTACATCAGCCGCAAAAAAGCACGACTGGAAAATCCAGAGCTGCATTTCTAATTGGACCATGTACAACATAGCCGGTTGACACGGAGCCAATACGTGAACTGGATTGATATGTCCGTTGCCCTCTTTGGGTCAAAGATCGGCTGTAACCGTTACAGAATTGACACGTCGAGCCACGCAGCGCATGTTTGGGCTTGCCAAGGTTCCAGGCGGCTTGCACATGACTGATTGATTGCTTGTGTTGATCCCATCTATATAGGGCTCATGGATGTTTTCCAGCTATTGCGGCCTGTGGATGTTTCCTTCCATTCTTTCAGGTAGCAGTTCCGATTTCCTAGGGCGGTTGTCACCCAGCTTCCGTTGATTTCTCCTAGTGAATCCGCTTCTGACGTCTTTCAATCACTCTGGTGCTTTCATGACCCCTTAATTCACCATGGGCTACGTGATCGGCAATATCTATGTCATTACAACGGTGGCCGTCATCGGCGGCGCACTATTCGGTTTCGACATTGCCTCGATGTCAGCCATGTGAGTGACGCGTTCCCGGCCGGACTGAAATCAATTTTTCCATGTGGAATTCCGAGAACTTGTCAGACTGTTGACCAAGATTCAAGGGGCCCACAGTTCTTGAATGAAAGACACCGGGAGAAAGGATGCTGACGATGGGATTCTCGTAGTTTGGGAACGCAGCAGTATAAGTGCTTCTTCAACCAAAGCGGCGTCGGGAGCGATGGCTCATGTGGAGGCCCGACATCAACAACCCAAGGAGGAATCTCTGCTGCCATGCCTGGAGGCTCCTTCGTCGGGGCGCTAGTTTCTGGAATACTGACCGATTGGCTGGGTCGACGTCTGTCCATTCAAACGGGATCAGTCATTTGGTGCATCGGTAGCGCAATTGTGTGTTCCTCTTTTAGCATTGCCCAGCTCGTCGTCGGTCGATTCATCAACGGCTTCTCCGTGGGTATTCTCAGCGCACAGGTCCCCGTGTATGTTGCCGAGCTTGCCCAGCCAAGTCGCCGTGGTCAGGTGGTGGGTGCACAACAGTGGGCCATCACTTGGGGCATTCTGATCATGTTCTACATCTCCTACGGTAGCAGCTTCCTCGCCGGAAACGCGGCCTGGCGTCTACCATGGGGGTTGCAGATGATCCCCGCCGTATTTTTATTTGGCATGGTTTTCCTCCTGCCTGAAAGCCCACGGTGGCTTGCCAAGCATGACCGATGGGAGGAGGCTCATGAGGTCTTGGCCCTCGTGCACGCCAAGGGAGACAAATCGGCAGCCTTTGTGCAGACTGAATTGCTGGAGATTCGCGAAATGGTCGAGTTTGAGCGCGCGAACGCCAACACCTCATATCTGGACCTCTTCCGAGGAAATATGATCTACCGCACGCACATCGGAATGTTCACCCAGATCTGGTCACAGCTCACCGGCATGAACGTCATGATGCTGTACATCACATACGTATTCGGTATGGCAGGTCTATCAGGCAACGCCAATCTGGTCGCGTCGTCTATTCAGTACGTGATTAACGTGGTAATGACAATCTTTGCACTTTTGTTCATCGACCGCTGGGGAAGAAGAACACCTTTGCTGGTGGGCTCTACTCTGATGATGATCTTCATGTTCGCCAACGGTGGAATCATGGCGAGCTATGGCAAGCCCGCTCCCCCGGGCGGCCTCAACAACACTCCCGAACAGTCCTGGGACTTGAGTGATGCCCCCGCGGCCGCAAAAGGTGTAATCGCCTGTACCTATCTGTTCGTTGCCAGTTTTGCTCCCACCTGGGGTCCCGTTAGTTGGATCTATCCGCCCGAGCTGTTTCCTCTTCGCTTACGCGGTAAAGCCGTGGCCGTTTCCACTGCTTCAAACTGGATCTTCAACTTTGCCCTTTCGTACTTTGTGCCCCCTGCCTTTGAGAATATCAAGTGGAAGACCTATCTCGTCTTTGGGGTCTTCCTGTTCGCCATGACTGTCCACGTCTTCTTTGCATTCCCCGAGACCGCAGGCAAGACCCTAGAAGAGGTGGAGACCATGTTCACAACCCCTGGTTTGAGGCCATGGAAGACCAAGGTCCAATACCAGCAGGTACGGCAGCTGGAGGCTGGCGCACTGCAGCCCGGAAAGATGGCTGATGCTCATGCTGAGGCTGGAATGGCGCCGTCCGAGAAGGAACCTGCAAGTACCAGTCATCATGATTGATCTACCGTGTATGTCGAGGGATCAAGAGCAGAGAGCTGGAGGATTGAACCCAAAGAGTCAACATCCGCTGAATGAAATTCGAGGCCTTGTTTTCAGTAAATAACAGAACAACTGTCACTTAATTCCAATAATGTGAATGCGGTTTACTTCAGTCGCCGAAATACATGTTACACCGATAGAATAACCATAGGAAAGAGGAGGAGCAGGTACCACCTGTGCAAGGGAACATTTTCATGGTCTCGAAGATTCTTGCAAAGATTGAGAGATACACTGCTGGCATAGAGGCTAGATACATGCGCAGATGAAATCTGTCTATTACCAATGCATGGTAGCAAAAGCTATACGATACTAATTCAAGACAAAGGGAACTACCACTTCTGCTTTCCAGTCCGGCTGTCAATCAAAGGGAGCAAATCAATCATTTTACTCTAAGAGCAAATCTGGGGAAACTCACGCTGTATGACTTGCAAGCTGCTTAGGTACGAGAAACCTGAAGTTGGCTTGGCTGGAAACGCGGGCGAAGTACACTCAAAAGCATCTTAAATGCCCGATTTTTGAATTTATTACCGCATATCTATCGCATGATATCCGATTCCTGACCTTCGTCCCAACTCGCCGAAGTAGGTGGTCAATGTCAAAGATTTTGTGTTTCGTAAACGAGGTTTGAGTATGAGGACATTGGCCGACCAGATGTTTCGCTGTGGTATTTCCCCACCCTTTACCTGCCTCGTGAAACACTCTGGAAGCATTATCTTCAATCAGACATAATTTCGATCTAGTTTTCTTTTCTTTGCGCAGGATATTGTGACCATTCCACCCATTGATATGCGAGACTTCCTGATTGGGACCCCGACCTTCCAGTGTCTTGATCTCCCGACGGGTCCAGTCCACTTCAAAAACCAACGACTTCCTGACTCACCCAACTCGACTGAAGAATATTGCCCGTATCCAAGGGAGACTCAAGAAGTTTGCTTCTACAACTCGGCAAGACCAGCTCCAAGGCGAGCCTACAAAATACCCTTTCAAGACACCTTGGCAGAACAAGTGCAAAGTCCTCACCAGCGGAGAAAATTTCCAAAATGCAGACCTCTCGACTGGAATTAGTTCGATTGACCAAATCTCATGTCGCTGGCTACCACGCCATTTGGTCCGACCCGCTCGCAACGCGATGGAGCACACATGGTCCCTGTGAGGATATCAACGCCAGCGAGAGGTGGATGTCAGAGCTACTCCTCGATGCAAACCCCCTCGGCGAGAACTACGCGGTCTTGCTTCGCTCCGATATCGACCAGCTTGGTCACCCGTGCCACAAGTCGGCTTTGGAGAATGGAGATGAGGCTGTCCTCAAGCCGGGTGGCTTCTTGGGCTGGGTTGGAACATGGAAGTCAGAGCCAACTCCCGAAGTGGGCTTCATCTTTCATCGATCCGCATGGGGCTTCGGCTTTGCCACCGAAGCCCTTGGAGCGTTTCTCGGCATATTTTGGCGGTCGAAGCCACAATTTGGCATCCTTGAGGCTTATTGTGACACGGACAATGCCGCGTCGATTCATGTCCTGGAAAAGTGTGGCTTTAAGTTGATAGAACGGATTGACGGCGATTATGTCTTGCCGTGGATGGAGCCGTCGATTCGAAATACGCTTCGGTTTCGAGCCACGCGATGTGCTTGAAGACGAAATGGCCCGACGCTAGAGTCCATCACGTGGCTCATGAGCCACGTGATGCGTCTCCGGGGCTATTCGGATCCGTGCGCGGTTCCTCCACGAAGGGAATGTCCCGTGACCCGCGGTGGGGCCGAGGTGTGGCCAGATCGCTCCAGACACTGAGACTCGCAGATAGCATCGTCTTGGTTCAGTCTTGTCTCCAATGGTAGAGTATTTTGGTATTGTTGGGGTTGGGGGCTTAGATCATCATTTCCATGACCATACAATCAATCACCATTGTTTCAAAGTGATGCCTCTCCGCCATAGTGCTATGCTTCAGCAACTGTACGTGAGCAAACGTGATCAAGGTAGGACGGAAGATTCCCCCTGGCGTTCTGCCCCCTTCTTTGGGTACAAAATTACCAGGAGCGCATGCTCAGTTGGTGGATGAAAGCAGACCTTTACCATGACAGGAAAGTTCTTTTTGCTTATTTCGTTAAGCACGTATGCAGCTTGGTCCATCGTGGTATTGGTTTTTTGGTTGATTTAGCCGAGACACGGCCCATGAGGTGGTATTCGACACCCTACCCCCGTGCCCGTCAAATTGAATTGAAGTATGAAGTGGTATTCTCGTGACTGTCCTGCACACTAGCCCCATCACCCGCAATGGAGGGGAAACCTTGGCTTCCAAGGACTTCACGAATCATTGGCAGTCGCGCTGGGGCTGCGCTGCCCAAGAAAACCACGGCGGGACGGACGGGTCGGGCTTATCCTCCGTCGCTGTTTTACCCATTTGGTGCAACGGCGGCGCTAACCTAACTGTTTGGCTATACTCTTAATTGACGGGTTGGCTTCATACCCGTGTTCTTGGCACTGCCATCTGGTAGTTTTAGTCCGCGTTCAGCAGAAGTCACAATCTTTTTTTACTTCATGCGTGGGTTGTCTTGCGCCTTCGGCTTGATCAACCTCTGGGCATCAGGATCTACGGGTCACCCATCATATCAAAAGGCTGGGGAGAACGATGAGGTCGCCACCGTTCAAAAATTGTGGGTTTCAAATGAACCACCAAATACTCAGGTCCATTCCTGGTCTTTGGTAAGTCGTAGGCAAGTGGGTAGTATTGAATTGCCATTCAAAAGGTGAGCCTGCCTCATGCATCCGACCGGTAAGTTCGCTCGTTTTGGGTCGCTTGCGACTATTAGATTAGACGCAAAGTAGATGCGAGTCAACTTAAAAATGAAGTCCGTGGAAGGATGGCTACCTTCCATTGAGGCCCGCAGGATGGAAAGTGAAACTGACATCGGGGGATAAGATTCAATCTCATGAGCTGAAAAACTTTGATGCACCTCATCCGCCAATGAAGAGAGAGGATCGACAGAATTAGACTGCTTCGGTCCATGAGCTTAGCCAAAGACGGACCCGCTTGGAACCAAGTTGCATTTAGCCTGTATACTGCTGATATCTCAAGACGCCACGCTAGGTTGTCTCTCATCACACGCCACCGCTGCCGCAGGCTGAACGAGGGTGGACGCTCAGTGTGTGGTGTGCGAACAAAAGGCTGTCAGCCCCCGTGGCTCTCAACGGATTTCTTTTCTCTCGTACAAATCCTGCCAGCGAAAGTTGCCCCCGTGGGACATCTGTCAAGCTTCATCAAAATGGTTGCGGCGGCAAATCACCAAGCGCTGTCCAAGCGACGCGCTCAACTCGCCGGGCCTGCCGGTGTCAAGGGACTGGCTTCGAATCTGCGAACACTTGCTATTGCGGTTTTTGCCTCCTTGGGTGGATTCGTCTATGGATGTGAGTATGCCTCTGGAGACAAAGTCTAGCTAGATTTACGGGCTCTTTCTAACACCTAGTTTCAGACAATCAGGGTATGTTCGGTCAAATTCTGAGCATGACCTCGTTCTCAAACACTGTCCACCCGGAGTCCATCACGGATCCGGTTTCGAGAGGTCTTCTTACCGCGTATGTGACTTGCAGTCATCTCCAACGTTACTTGTGTACGATCATGTGTGCTGACGAACGACTGAAAGGATCTTGGAACTTGGCGCTTGGGTCGGCGTTCTTGCCAACGGTGTCCTTGCCGACAGTCTCGGACGCCAACAGGCAACTCTATCGGGAGTTGTTGTGTTTATTATTGGCGTTGTCGTTCAAGCCTGTGCGAAGAACGTTGATTATATTCTCGGTGGGCGATTTGTCACGGGTCTGGGTGTCGGTGTCTTGTCCATGATTGTCCCTCTGTGAGTCATTCAAGAGAAAAAGTTCATCCCGCTCGGTGGTAAAGATTCTCTGACACCGATTTGCTTCTTGTCCCCAGCTACAATGCCGAATTGGCGCCAGCGGAGTTACGTGGATCCCTTGTTTCCCTCCAGCAGTTGGCGATCTGCTTTGGAATTTTGGTTTCATACTGGATTGGTCAGTGTTTTCTTCATCTGACCACTTTCTTCTCATCTAATGTTCCTTACACCTTCAAGGATACGGCACCAACTACATCGGGGGCACTGGCGACTCGCAGAGCAATGCGGCTTGGCTCATCCCAATCTGTATTCAGATCGCACCCGCGATTATCCTTGGAGTCGGCATTTTGTTCATGCCCCCAAGGTCGGCTTTCCTGCCTTTACCCCTGACTTGATTCACGGCTGACATTCAAATTGCAGTCCTCGCTGGCTCATGGTCAAGGGTCGTGAAGATGAATGTCTCGCGGTAATTGCAAGGCTCCGTCAGCTACCTAGCGATTCTGAGCTGGTGCAACTCGAATTCCTTGAAGTCAAGGCCCAGAATCGATTCGAGCAAGAGACATCATTGGCTAAATTCCCGCAATACCACACCCCAGGGCTGATGAACAAGGTCAAGCTTGGCTACCATGAGTACACCAGTCTCCTGACCAACAGATCTCTCTTCAAACGAGTCATGGTTGCCGTCTTCATCATGGTTTTCCAGCAGTGTGAGTAGACCCATCGGACCCTGCGCGAGTGGAAACTAACTTTGTTCGTGTTTCGTTAGGGAGTGGAATCAATGCGATTCTTTACTACGCGTCCGTAAGTCTTTTTTTTGGGAGAAAAAACATCTCTCTTCAGGCAAAGGTTCTCATTAGCTTCCCGTCATCTAGTTCATCTTCAAAGATCTGGGTCTCACCGGTAATACAACTTCGCTGCTTGCCGGTGGAGTTGGCGGTATTCTCCTCTTCCTGGCGACCATTCCCGCCGTGCTCTATATCGACCAACTGGGTCGCAAACCCGTTCTGATTACCGGCGCCATCGGCATGGGAATCTGTCATCTCGTGGTGGCCGGCCTCGACGGCAAGTACAACTCGAGCTGGCCCGAGCATAGGGCTGCGGGCTGGGTTGCAGTTGTGTTTGTCTGGCTTTACCAAGTGAACTTTGGATACTCGTGGGGTGTAAGTTGAAAGTCAAGAAGTCTTCTCTCAATTGGAATCGTGGAACTGATGAATCGCAACAGCCTGGTGCGTGGGTGCTTGTTGCCGAGGTGTTCCCTCTCGGAGTACGAGCGAAAGCCGTGTCTATTGGCGCCTCGTCCAATTGGCTGAACAATTTTGCGGTGAGCCCTCCTTCAATTCCTGGTCCAGTTAAAAAAATATGCCCTAACTTCTTTCAGATTGGAATTGCGACCCCCAAGATGGTGGATAAGATGGGATACGGAACATTTATTTTCTTTGGTGTCATGTGCTTCATCGGAGCCGCATTTATTTTCTTCGTTGTCCCTGAGACCAAGAATCTGACCCTGGAGGAGATGGATGAAGTGTTTGGGGATGAGGCAGGCAATGCGATTGAGGACCGCAATCGCCTTCACGAGATCTACACAGACCTCGGGCTTATTGAGCCAGAAATGGGGAGCGAAACACTGGTCGTTGAGCCGAAATAGGCGGGTGTTGATGATGGGCAACATTGCCGGCGATATGTCGTACGTTTGCACAAGCACAAACCATGGATCGAGATGAGGGGGAAGCTTGCGCGAAGAATTCAGGTATTTTCCCGGTCCTCCGAGATCAGGTTTATGATGCTCCAGCCACAGTTTGGTCTTGTCAATGCGGCGACTCAGGAAGCTTAGCTGCGATTCCTCATGTTGATAACATCTAATATACTGAAAGTCTGCTGCTTGGCGGTGTTTGAGAGACACGCCAAGAAGACTTTGGTTTGGTCAATCGTGCCCGAGTCCGTGGGTCAAGTTTACACCCGTTGATTTTATTCCTCACAGAGACGGAACCTGAGTCGATATACGAGCGGGGCCTGGACAGTAAGTACGGGGAAGATTTCCATTCGCGAGGAAGAACTTAATGATCGGATCCATATTTTCAACTTCTATCTCCTTTTCGAGTTTCATAGAGAGCTTGCCCACATTGCTATCTGACCTCGAGTGAAGGTAGGATTAGTCCCTGTTTGACATCCTTCTCGGACGATTGAGAAAACAGTCACACCAAGTAGTCTTGCTCCCATTCATTGACCTGATGGTCGTTCTCATCTAGCCGTGAGAGACGGAACCGCTGACCCGCTTTGGCTTCCCTTTGATGGCTCGAGAGGTAAACGGGTGGGTCAAGACTGGGCCTGCGAACAGGGAGAGATATGGCTCTTTGCACATGGGAAAACCCATGGAAGGGGAGAGAAGACCCTCAAAAGACACAGCAGTCATTACTGATTGTTCTCGTAGCATGAAGGAGCCCCATAAAAGCAAGAGAGGGAGAAAGAAAGGGGCATCAAGTGAAAAAGTCGGAGGGGGATGACTCCGAGGCGGGTGAGGGACACGCGCTATCAGCCACGGCTTGGGGCCAAGCCAGCCAGCCGATCCTTCGGCCATCGGTTTCTCCGCTGGCGTGTCCCGCCAAAGACCGCGAAAACAGAGGTGGGCAATCGGAGTGACCGACCATCTTCTTGTCTTCTTGTCTGTTGCGAACATAGGCACTGATGACTTCTCTCACAAGTCACTTGTACCTACTCACCACTAGGTGCTCTACACTTCGTGCCTATTGTCCGACCTGGGAGTCAACGAGGCTTGCTCTGAGTGGCCCGAGATGTTCGGACATGTCCGTCACGCTGGTAGTCCTATTCTTATGGTGCAGCTACCGAAATTGAGGCGACCAAAGCCCTGAGAGGGCTGCGCCCAAAGAACCATGCGGTCGATCTTCGGCCAACTTCACCACGCCCTCGGCAACAGTCGCCCGTTCATGGAGCTCGCGTGGAGCTCGCACACACCTGTCCGGGCCTTGGTCCAAGGGGGGCGTCCAATAGACGGTGGACCCCTGCCAGCGGCCGACCGAGCACTTTGGGGGTTGGTTCGTTCGACTCCACGCGCGATCGAATTTTGATGGCGATGGCCGAGCCAGAGCCCACCTTCGTGTTATCCCATTTCTGGCAATCGAATATCAGAGTATCGGAGGCGAGCAAGATCTGGCGGTGGTGGTCTTTTTAAGTGGCCGGGTACCTGCAGACAAGCCAATGTATGTTTTGATTATCCCGGTAGTTTCGAAGCCTGCAGTCACAGTCACTCCTTGAATTTCACGTCGGCAAGTCATCACTCGTTTTCCGCTTGCCGTCTCTCACATTCGCTTGGCCCGTCTCTGGTCTCCATTGGTGATGTTCTTCAAGTTTGTCGGAACCGCGTGGCTCCTGGCTGCCGCACTGCCGCTTCAAGCCATCGCGCAGCCGAACGAAGGCACAGGTAGTGGTCTCGGGTGTATTCGCACACTGATCAATGGCTTTACAAATCCCTCGTTTGAGCTGGGCGATTTGACGGGTTGGACGACACAATCTGCCAGGGGGGTCTCGTTGAATGGCCAAGTCGTGGAGGGAGATGCGCAAGATGGCAGTCATTTGTAGTAAGAATCATGGCCACCGTTCGCAATACTCACCCTAAGAGCTTCGCTGGCGAGGATCTAGAAGCACTCCTTCGGTAAAACTAACCCTGGCCCTTTTCTATAGTGAGGTTGTGCCAACGAGCATCTGGTCATACACCATGCAACCTGTCACCGGGTTGGACACCGCCGCCACCTACACACTATCCGTCTCCTATAAGCTCGTATTCAATCAACCCCCGACAGCCGCCGGGACAAAAAGCTGCTTTCTCAATTGGGCCGTGGATAGATGGGATGCGATGGTTGTGCGTCAGTGGGCGATCGTCACGCCGTCGGCGTACGGCTCTGATCCCGAGTGGGCAACCTTCACCCTATCGTTTAAACCCACGGCTGCAGCACATTCCATTTACTTTGACTTTGCCTGTTTAGTCCCTTATGTGACTATGAGCTTGGACAACTTTCTGCTGCCATTGGGGGAAACAGAGTCTTGTCCAACACCGACTCCTACTCCCACACCGACCCCGACCCCGATTCCTTTGACTTTGGCATCGAGTCTCATATCTCCTCCTGCGGATGTATCATCCTCTGCTGTGCTGTCCGGGAGTTCGTCCGCCTCCAGCCACGGGGTGATTCCTAGTAGCCCTGCGATATCCAGCACCGCGGCGATATCCAGCAGCTCAGTCGTGGCCAGCAGCTCAACTGTCGCGCACTCTCCTTCTTCCGGCTCCAATATGGCCTCATCCTCGGTGGTCGTTAGTGTCCCATCATCCACCCCGAACTCAGCAAGACCGAGCAGCCCTGTAATCGTGATCGGCTCACCTAGCGCTCTACCTTCTTCATTCGTGACCAAGTCTTCAACCATTGGAACACCGGATGCGGCTGGACACTTGTCAACCCCGGCTCTGTCTTCATTTCATTCTTCCACTGTTCTCGTCCCCTTTCCTTCTCTGCGGCCATCGTCATCATTCGTGGTCAATCCTGGAAGCCCGACTTCGCTTCTCCCACTGGTCACATCGACCGTTCTGACCACGCGCGTCTCCACAATCACTTCATGCCCAACCGCCCAGCCGGATTGTCCGGCCCGATCACGTACAACCTCACTTACGACCGAGACCGTTGTTGCATATACCACGATCTGCCCCGCCAAGTCTACTCGGACCGATCAGCCTCAACCCACGGTATCGACTTCTAGCATCTTCTCCACCCGGACTGCGACGGTCACACTCTGCCCCGGCCATGCTAAGTACTGTCCGCTCCCGCAAAGAAAGACCACCGTGACCACGGAAACTATCTTGGCCTCCATCACGGTCGTGCCCATCGAGCCGACGCATACAATCACCACCACTGTTTACGTGACAGAAGCACGACCAGAGGTTCCCACCCACACCGCCACTGTATATGTCACCGAGACGCAGACAGCGCTCATCACTTTCTGTCCCCAGCCTTGAAAAGCGCGTCCATGTATCGCTGCACATGTCTTGACCGGTGATTGACGTGGATAACCTTTTCATTGAGCATTGTGTGTAGACTCCTGTATAGAAGCCGAATCAGAATGAAATTACTCTATCCAATTGTTGTTCAGTCACAATATGTACAGGACAAATCTGGGTCGATAAAGTAGGATTTGCGGTTTCCCCTGTTACTAATGCGAAAGCGCGGGAGGAGTGGAGGATAGCAGAGGAAGCCAGGTGGAAATATGACCACTAATGAAGACACCCTGAATTTCAGCCAATAAAGCCAACGATTACAATGAGTGAACGGTATATCGAGAGCTGTGTCACCGCTCTCGATCTCTGTTCAGACGCGAAGACCATCGTGTCAAGCGTGCAAAGTATGTTCCCTTTCTGCGACATCTTCCTTGTGAACAGAAGCTTTTTTTCCCTGACGAAAGGGTCGAACAAGGGGGTTGTGAAGCCCTCACTGAGGGTTTCGTGGGGGCTCAAAGACTGAGAACCGGTAGCACCAAAGTCGGGGACATCAAAAGATAGATGATTCAGGCGAACCGCGCCGGTGCTGGGTGCAAAGCCCTCGTAGAATTCAGGATCTTCTCTGTGGAGTTTGTGCCGATTAGGATACATTTTACCTGGTCATTGAGTTGTGTCTCTGGCTTTTACTACCCACCATGAAGAACCAGCAAGCACGTGGTGTTTTACCGGTTTATGCATACCAATCCGTCGAAGACTCTCGCTAGAACCTACAACCGGACCTTCCGTACCATGCCAACATTGCTCACACTCCTGTCCCCTCCTAACGCACCAATGCGCATATTCCAGAGCTACGACCAAAACCGATTGATTCTTCACGCATGTGATTTCAACCAACATCATTGCCGTAGCCTTTGGATCACCCATTAGAATGCGGATGTCCAGGTGACGGATGACTCTAGTCCTCAGCACCCAGCGGCAGACTACTCCCTCTCAGAAAAGGACACTTCTGCTTCTATTGAAATCCCACGTCTGGAGATATGTGGTTTGACAAGCATTCTCACCGGGATCGCAACCTATGAACTGTCAGTAGCCTCCAGTCAATTACGTCGTGCTTGAGCGGGCAAGTGGACTGTCGGGTCTTCGGCCGTCTCCACTTTCCCCCACTTCCCCAGTTTCTCCGCTCTTTCCGTCTTCTTCGACTCTTTCCGGTTTTCCAGGCCCCCCAAAACATCGTCCACGCGAGGGCCCCCCCGCCTGTTGACGTTTTGCCACCGCTCACTTACCCACATGAATGGATCGAATTCGCTTTTGATCGGTCCTGTTTCGCCTTGGCAAGGCATGCATATGATACCCAAAAACACCGTTGCCCACAATCGGTAATCTGCCGGGAACACATGGTCGTGGGCCGACGCTCTTTTCGGTGGCGCAGAAAGCCGCAGCAATGCATTCAGATTTGTGCCACGTCCTGTGTAGTCTGCGCGGATACAAATCTCGCGGCGTGGTGATCCTGGCTGCGGGTGGCTTGGGAACGGGCAATGGTCACCATCAAAGCTTATCGCGCTTGAGCCGGTGGATCCATGACGCCAGCTGACAACGCTTTGATACCCCGGGCTTCCGCATCAGGAGAAATCCCAGGCTGGAGCCAAACATGAGAACAGTTCATCCCACTGGACGATTCATTGCTCGAACGTGAGTTGATCAAGGGGTGGAAAGGAGATGATTGACACCCGCACGAGTCAGGCGTCCAACCAATCCCCAATCTTGATTGACGACACCAACGTCAGGTCTCACGTCACCACCGAACCGGACCATCCATTCCAGCATGCTGATATCTCTGGGGGATAAAGGGTGTCAGCTCCCACATTCATGGCCTCGGGTGGTTCACAATTCTTTCCCCGTCACAGAAAATTCTTCCGGTGGATGCTGAGTGAACAACAACGGCAAGATCAACCGCGATGGAGAACGAAAAGAGCCATAACCCACAGTTTGACGCCGAGAAAAGCCAGCCCGCCAAAAGATCTTCTTCCTTCAACGGAAAGGCCGAGTGGCATGAAGATGGACAGCGCGAACATGCGGGACGTGGCATCTTTGACTTTGACGAGAGCCAGACGGTGAGTGGAAAGTTTGAGAATCCCCTCGCTGGAATTCCCAAGGCCCAACTTTTCAAAGATGTCGAAAGGTTTTGCCGCGAGCACGGCTTAATGGATAAGCTTGAGATAATGAAAAAAGGAGCCTTGGTTGCTCAATCACCCTTGTCATTCCATGAGATCGAAGAGCTATCAAGTGAGGATATCGCCATCCTTGAGCACGAGAAAACGCACAAATGGAGCCAGCCCTGGATGCTCTATTGGCTCACAGTCATGTGCGCGATGGGGGCAGCCACACAAGGCATGGATGAATCCGTTAATAACGGCGCAGTGGCTTTTTATCCCGACCAATTGGGGATCAGCAAACTGAGCAACGCAACCTGGATCGAAGGCCTCGTCGTCGGGGCCCCATATCTTGCTTGCGCCGTCCTTGGCTGCTGGCTCAATGAACCATTAAACTATTACCTTGCTCGCCGCGGAACTATTTTTATTTCATGCTTTTTTGCGGCCTGGGCGTCCATCTGGGAGGCATTCACTTATTCCTGGGGCCAATTGTTTGCTGCTCGCTTTGTTCTTGGTCTGGGAATTGGTGCAAAGTCCAGCACCATTCCAGTTTATGCTGCCGAGTGCGCTCCAGCCCCGATCCGGGGTGCTCTTGTTATGCAATGGTACGCATCTCAACCCCGAATACCTGTTTTGAGGTGGCGACTCAATTTCCATCGCATAGGCAAGTCTGGACCGCGTTTGGAATCATGCTCGGTAACATCATGGGCGTCGCTTTCTACTCATTAGGCCCAGACGTGGGCTGGCGTGTCATGCTCGGCTCCAGCTTCGTGCCCCCAGTATTTGTGATGGCACAAGTCTTCTTTTGTCCCGAGTCTCCGCGCTGGTTGGTTGAGAACCACAAAGTCGACAAGGCCTACAGATCTTTCCGCCGTATTCGCAACACTGAGCTGGAAGCATGTCGGGACCTGTTTTACACTTATGTCGGTGTGGAGATTGAGCGAAAAGTCAATCGGGGCAAGAACTTCTTCACCAAGCTGGCCGAGCTGTTCACAGTTCCACGGAACCGCCGCGCGACGATGGCGACCTGGATGATCATGTTTGGTCAGCAATTTTGTGGTGTCAACGTGAGTGGGGAATCGCTACGCCTAGTTTGAGTTGTTTGTGTTGACTTTAGCGGTGGGATTCAAGGTTATTGCATATTATTCGACCACGATCTTTGTCCAAAGCGGTTATTCACACCCTCAAGCTTTGCTCTTCTCTATGGGAACAGGCATTCTCAACTGGGTATTTGCTTTGCCGGCCTTTTTCACAATTGACACGTTCGGCAGGCGGTTTTTACTTCTTGTCACCTTTCCGTTCCTATGTGTCACCCTTCTGTGGACTGGTATGTCGTTCTTCTTGCCTGAGGGAACGACGAAACGAACCGCAATGATCACGACGGGGATGTATCTCTACGAAGTATTCTACTCCCCTGGCATGGGTCCGGTACCCTTCTCGTATTCTGCAGAATCTTTCCCAATCCAGGTGGGTTAAATTTGCCCCTTTCCGCTCTCCTTAATGTACGGAGCTCACACGCGATAGGTTCGAGATGTTGGAATGGCTTCAGCAACCGCTGTTCTTTGGGCTTTTAACTTTATTCTTTCCTTTACATGGCCGGCTCTTGTCAAGGCTTTCCAACCCCAGGGCGCATTTGGCTGGTATGCTGCCTGGTGCGCGATACTATGGTTGCTAAGTAAGTTTTGTCTCCTTGTCAGAACTATTGGCATAATGCGTACTAACTCGGTAAGCTCTTCTTATTTTCCCCGAGACCAAGGAGCTCACCTTGGAGGAACTTGATGCCGTGTTTAGTGTACCTACACGTAAACAAGTTGCCCGTGGGTTGCGGGAACCATTCTACTGGGTGAACAAATATGTTCTTCGCCGTGATGTTGAGCTTCCTCCTCTGGTGGACATCGAGCATCTTCGTGGCAAGAAGGAAAGAGCACCAGCTAGCGCCACTGTTTGAGACGATACTGCTTGCAGGACTGCCCTGAGCTGACTATTGGTTGAAATCTCCTGTTCGTTTTATCCGATGTTGCAAAGAGGTCAAGTGACACATTGCTTTCATGGAGTCTGTCAGAGACACGACGGGCGTCTTGCACTCACCGTGGCGAGTCATCATCTCTTCTCCTAAACTGCATTCTTCATGTTTCTATTCGCTCCCACTGTGACGCAATTATGAGATTGAGACTTTTAGGTAATAGTCAGGCTTAGTCCTTAGATAGCTTGAATGTCCTTTCTGATTTTGTGATGATCTGATTATAAGTTTTCCCTCCAGAGCTGGATGCAGCTTCCATTCCGGCCCCCCTCCCCAAGTGCGTAGGGAATGTGTGATTATCTACTGGTAATCGGCAAACCAGAGCGGCAGGTTCTTTCTACAGAGTAACACCTATCAGCAAGGCTATCCGGATGAAGAGATAGAGGTTATTACAGAGGTGGCTTGAGTTTGATTAGGGACCTTGAAGTCTGCGACAAGGGGGTATATGTCTGTGACCCAGAGTGGAGTCGGTGGAGGACTAAGGTGCCATCTGATGTGATGGAACGCGGAACCTTAATGCCCACTCGGCACTGCGGGCTGGGCACTGTAGTTTCAGTATAGATCCATATTCTTCGTTTCAAGGTTCCCCTAGCTAATCATGTGAAATTCACAATGTTTCCGCTTGTTCTCGGAAATTTCTGTCAATGGAGATACGTATGACAAGTCTGCTTGAAGTTAACTCACGAATCAGGCCGCTTAATTAATCATGTAGAAGCTCCGGGCCGGCGTGCCCCAAAACATCTTTAGGAGAATTGGTTGTAAATCTATCTATCCTCTATGGGATTGTGGTTATTCATGTGCTGGCTAAGGTTGCCGCTCACTCGTTAAGCTTTCTTTGGCGTCTCGAGGTTCCTCGCAATGGAGAACCTGTGATGATTACCTTTCTGTGTTGTTTGCTCCGAATGAAGTAAAGTTACGCCAAATTTTCACATGTACACTGTTTCTGAGGGCAAAGTGCTATAGATTTAGGGATTCGTCGTGCAGAGGGTAGTGAATCCACTGTCCTTGGAGTCACTCATCTAAGCCATTTATCTGATCCACGTTACTCAAACTCTCTCTCACCCGGCGGCCCAGGGGCCGGGTCGAATAACTTATGTAATCCACCTCAGATCATGAAGGAAATCCGAATGTGGGGAAAATGCAAGTTTCGGTCATTCTTGGCTAGAATACTAATGCTACCTCAACCCTTTCTCTTTTGTAAACACATGTAATTTGGTCAAGACATTGGTCATTCAAAAGATGGCGCCAGCCCCAATGTCGTGAGTTTATGGGTTTCACAAAGTCGGCATGGTCACAGAAATGGATGCAGTACAGCAAATCAGATATTGAAAGTGTGAGCACCAATGTCGATAGTTGCTACTGTCCAAGTTTTACCGCCATCTGTTGTTGTGAGGCCACTTGTACGGGCTTCATTGAGAACGAGGGTCTTTCCAAAAGCTGGGTCTGCCGAGTCCAGGATGATTTTTGTCGACAAATAACCTGTTCCCTAGGTGAGCCGTAAAGGACAGCTTGAATGTTTCAATGTGAATGAGTACGTACGATGAGCAGGCACGTAGCTTTTGCACGCCTTTTCCTGGCATTCGACAGCAGTACCCCAGCCCTGCGCATGGCCGTCACCTGGTACAATGCATCAGCTTCAACTCAACGATGGATGAAAGACATGAGCAGTTGCCGTACTGGTTGAGAGGGTAGAAACGATTACTCCATTTAAAGCAACTGATTGGTCATATTTCCCGGTACGGTCATTGAACTGATCTGTATGCCCGAATCAGAGCTGAGTATGATGAATCCGCATTGTATAAGGAGGTTCTAGAGAAATGACACTCACAATGGATCGTCAATTGATCGCCCGGGTTCGCAGGAACCTGTCTGCCGCCAAGTTGTGTGCCTTGTCGCATTTTCAGCATCCCATGAATCTTGTATTGCGGGTTCTTCTATTTACCCTTTAAAGTACTGGCCCAAGTGCACCATTGGCCAACACGTGCGCCACAATTTCTAAGAGTTAATGGTCAGCGAGTAACTTCGTGGAACGGCTCGACTCGGCTTACGCGTTTGGGTTATCAAAGGAGACAGCCAAAGCCTGAATGAGATCGCCGCCACTGGTACCCATACCGGGCCAGAGAGCGAGCCGATCCGCCCGTGGCGAAGGAATGGCCGGTAGAACCAAGGTAGTAAAGGACTCCCGAATCCAAGAGGATGCCGAAACTGGTCCTAGAGAGAAGTGTGGCCCAAAACCGATGGTTGTCTGAGCACTCCCAACCTCCGCAATCACCAGGATTGACGCAAGCGCGAGATTTGAAAGACTCAACATGGTTAAAACTCAAGGGTTGAGTTGTTAGACGGTGCAAGAGAAGAGGTATTCCCAAAAAAAGTCACGTCAGATGAAAAGCACGAATAAATCTTCAGACACGCATGTAGCTTATATAGTTGTTGAGTTGGATCAGAGAGATTCAATTTAGGCTATCCTTCTTTGTCCACATCGGAGTCACCAACCACCAGAATATCAGCCATCCATCTAGCCGAGGCTTTAAGTCCAATTTGGGGGCCGTCCGGACCAGAACAGGGCTTGTGTTGCGCATTGCATGTTAGTCTCACGCAAGATCATTTCCCAGTTCAGATTTGAGATGTTTCAAATAAGGGTGGAGAGGCCACCTCCAATGTGGGGCCTGCATAATCGATAATTGATGGTTGCCAGTCTCATCACCGACTGCCCGAAGCTCCAGGATGAAATAATCCTAGCGGTAATAATCAACTGAATGAGCTGCAGAGGATGAAGACTGTGTGTCCAATAGTACAATTCAAACGATGGTTTTGAGAGGCGGCACCGGTGGGGAAACCGACCCAACGACGCGCTATATCCCGGGCCACCGACGGCAAAGGTCCGTTCAAAGTAGAATTGTGCACCGAAATGAGGGGTCCTCACGAAGCCGTTACTATATGAGAGCAGCTTCAAGTTTGCCTCCCAAAAAAACGAGGCTTAGGTCCTGAATCGGGCAAAATTCCGTTGGACGCCAGTCGTGGCCAGATACGTGACGCATTTCGCGTTTCACCTGATCGGAGGCCACCCCAGCAGTAGGGTGCCGGAGCTTGCTCTTGTGGGGCTTCAGATTATCTGCGATGAGAATGACAGAAAACCGTCAAACTCCATCTAACCAGGAAAGCCGCTCGTTAAGCCAGGATTTAATGAGCAATTATAGCTGTCAAATTCAGCAATGTGATATTCGGTCTTTCTTATTTGTTTTTGAATTCAGTCTCTTTCTACTACACTCTGTCAAAAAAGTATGGTTTACTACTAGTCATTGGCGCAGGCTTCTAACCTCCCACCTCCTCCCAACCCAAGACTATAAGGATGTACTCCGAACTGCTTTCAGAGGTTGGTGAGATCGTTTTGTTTTCTCCGTGATTTTCTGTTCCAGACCAGTGCACCGGCGTGGTAATTCAATTTTAGCATTAGTGTCCCCTTCAGAGAGCTTCAAGATAGTGTGATAGCGACCAAAATCCCAAGAGTAGCCCATAGGATTTGGGCAATTATCAGAAGTTAGCGTCATGAGTGACCCCCGGTCGCTTTTCTACCACCTCGCTCGACTGCATTGCTCTGCTTGCGGGTACGTAGATTATTAATCTATCGTAATTCGTACGGTATTGTCTGAGTTTCAGTAAAAGGAAGTGGATCATACCGTATGGGCATTTGTCAGTCTCGTAAATAGACTCAGTGAAATGGTTGAATAAATTCGCATCATTCGACAGGAGAATAGCGGCGGAGAGATTTTTTGGCTTAGTTACTATATCCAGAATTCATAAGTAAAAGTACTTGTCAATGCTGCATGATTGAAGCGTTTATCAGATTCTAAGAATCTTATGGGCTTCATGAACGCCAATTTTTGTATCTCACCTCTCGAATCACCTCTATGCTCAAATTCCCGCTCGAAACTAATCCCTCTTCCCTTTTCGTTCCATATCGTATCCTCGCCGAAAATACGAAAAGACCTACGCTCGTGAAAGTAAACACCAGAGGGATGCAGTTCTTTGAAATCTATTCACGAAACTTAGCTTGTCGTAAAGTATCTTCCCGGCGTGTAGTACCCAGTTCATTCTGGTGACATCTTTCACTGTAGCGGCCATATGGTTCAAAAATGGGCACGTAGTCGATCTTCTGCTGTTTGAATCTCGAAACATACAAGGTTTTAGTAAGTGTTGATCACTGATCCTCTTCTCTGGCCTTGGCGCCTATACTTAGCCATGTTGCAGTTATCAAAAATACGTAACATCGAAGATCCTCGAGGCAAATACTTTCAGCAGAACCGCTCTTGTCTATTCATGAAACTCAGGTACTGATTACCCTGGAAAAGGTTATACCACCCTACTCTTAGGTATATCATTCTTAAAACAACAAATGTTTTAGGATGTTAATGGGCCTAGTTGGTGGTGCTGCTTATTCGCGAGAAACGTTATTGCGGAGATCTGCTCAGCCTGGGGGTATAGCTGTGGATTTGATTGGTACTAGACGAAGATCCAATATTATCATTAGTTCAGCTTTATTTCCCAGGCAGTAAACACGGGCAGTTTCTAGCTGAGCAGCATGCATCCGGGTTTGTCTACGCCGTCTCAGGGGCTCTTCACCGGCCCCCTTGGCGCTTCTGTCCATGTTTGCCTTTCTAAAAGTCAGATATATTAAAATCTCTTTCATTCTAGTTGTGCCTGATGTTCATCATCGAACGGAAATTTGTGCCGTCGATCTCAAACCATAATACGAAAAAGCAGCATCGAAGACTCTGGTGTCATGGATGTTGGCCTCCAAACCTAGGTGCCAACGATAAGGAACTTAGATGATGTACAATCAAGAGTGCCGCAGCACACAAGCATCGGCCAGAAACCCTGAAGAAGGGTCCGACGCGTCCACTATGTCCTCACCACGTCCGAAGTCAATGGACATTGCCTATGAAGTTTATATATTAATGACCGAGCAGGGATATTCGACAATAAAACTAAGTAGACCTCACGGTCGGACATTGCCAGAAAGCGTCCGTTGAAGTTCCTTTTCCAATAGTAAACAATAAACGTGGTTTGTACAAAGAAGGGTTACCTGCAATTGAGCAAAGTGTTATTTGGTTGAATTATGATGAGATTCTTCGTTAAGTGTTGATCCGTAAACTGCAGAGCAGTCTACTTAGCGGGTCATGGAGACTTCTCAGGAGGGTTGATGACATGATGGCTCGAGCGAGCATACTGTACTCTAAATAATTTGCTCCTTTTCTTGTACAGGGGCAAGTCTCTGCCATTCCTTGCACTTGGTTTCATGACAGAACTTCTTCTATCTAGTGACTCTTTTCAGTATGAAAGACTTCTCGGTACTTCTCTTTGAGTATTTTGAAACCTGGATCGAGAGGGGAGTGATGTGTTGACCACCTGTCGTTCTGAACTTCTTACCCGTCACGCATCGGTTGTGAAGCGTCCACGTGATCCAGAATGCTTAGGCCCAACAACCCGACCTTCCCCGCGATTCTGTGCAGCGTGATACCCATCCTAATTACTACGGGCTACCTATCATTAAGTAATTTCGTTCTTCCTTTCAGGTCACTTCGCGTTGGGCGTATAATAAAGGGGAATTCCATATCGATCAACATGTCGACCAGTGTTCCGATCTCGCGCACAGCCCATACGCCTACCCTCGACGGCGCTGAGACCATGCGGCAGGCTGTGGATCTATTTCGCACACGTATGGAAGCCGCCAACCGAAAATTTATCATGGACCGTATCTCAGAGATTTTTGCCCGCGGCCTCGCAACTGAAGAGGAACGAATTCGCCAGATGCAGCAGTGGCGACATTTTGAAGTCCTAGGCTGCGGTGGTGATGACGGCAGTAGTGATCCTCACGCGCGCTCCCTGGGCAATCAGATCCGGCAAACACGGCAGTTGGCGGCTATACCTACCCTACTAGAGGGCGATACCCGTCCTCTATTCGCAATGGGCGGACTCTATCCGCCACTGCTCTGTACACGAGAAGCCCGCCAGATCTTCCTTGACACGCCCCAGGAAGTATTCCAGCGACAGGCAGATGAGTGGTCTACCGAGGAGGGCGAGAATATAGCGGTCAGCCCGCGCTGCGAAGAGCTCGGTCAGCTCCTAGCGTATACACATGCTATACAGGACCCGGACTTTCGTCAGTCGGGTATCGCCCCTTTCGAGGCTGGGCTATTAGTATTGAATAGCGTTGGTTCTCAGCCTTGCCTGGATACGCCGGAGCAGCGTGATCAGTATCACTCCCTTGTACGTAATGAATGCAGACGGCTACGGGAGCGTCTCGAGACGAAGGATACCTCGGCTTTGATCAACAAGGCCCTAACTGGGGCCAGTTCGGATATCGATCTAGACGTACGTGCGGGCGTGGTCATGGGTACAGGCTATGCTGTGGAGACTGAGACTCATGTTTGGTATAGCACATACCTCTACTGCCGATTGGACCCCGATGAGGATACCCCTTGGCTTGAGGAGTCTAATAAGAGCACCCCGAATACTCCAAACATCCAGAACGCTCTGGATATCCTAGACACTCCAAACATCCATGAGTGGGGGTGGCGCATTGTTTATATAGAAGAGGAAGGGGATGGTGTGTTATCGCCGCAGGTGCTTAACGGACGGAGGCCGCGCTTTGACTCGATTTCGGAGTTTCTGGATTGGTACGCGAGCTGGCCAGACTACTTGGATGCCCGAGGGCTACTTAGTCTACGCCGCCATGCGGTAGGGTGTGATACAGATTGCGAGTCCGAATGTGGGGAACACAACCTTGGCGGTCCTTGGCGATCATAAGGAGCTTCGCCTACTGCAAGTTTTCGGTCCTTCTGATATTTTAATCGATCATGAAACCCCGTGAGAAGGTGGTTGAAACTGCTAAGGGCCTGAGCTGAAACTTACGTGTGAGATATTTCCCCCATGAACTAAGACACCAGCTTGCATGGGGCGCACAGGAACACCCGGAATTACGTCAGTTCTCACCTCGTGTTGACTTAACCTCGATCCGTCCCTCTACATTCGTTACTTTGACTAGCTTTCATATGTGGTTGGAAGGAGTCTTGAGGTTTAGAGACTCAGACATTTCTATTTCTGTTGCTTGAATACAGTACAATATCCAACAGGCGCATTAAGAAACTCGGTTTGAAATATGAAAGTACCTGGTGGGCGTTTCATCAAACAGGGTATCTCATGTGACTAGGAAGGGGAATTAGATCGACAATAGCGATCTGGGGAGGCCAACCATGTCTGTCTACCACCGACACGAAAAGACGTAAGTCATGATAGCAGGTACGCAGTCGAATGCTGTATTGTAACCACTATCCTTTTGACAAGTGATACTATTCACCCCTGGGCAGGTCATCGTGCCAACAGTATTATCTTCACCTGCCGTATAAATGCATCCTGAGATACCGTGCGACTGGAAGGGTCCGATATCGGCGCTAGGAAAGTCCGGATTAGGAGAGACGGTGTTGGCAGACGCCCCAATATCGGGATTTGTGTTGCATGGGTCATAGGTCTGACCCGATATAACATCAAGGATGTTCCATTCGTAAATCCACGACGAGCCCGACTCAAATACCGTCAAAAAGAAGCTCGCGAGTCTCACGCCGTTCGTGGGCTGGGAAGTCGGGATTGAGGTTGACTCAGTTGAGGATTGGACTTTAGCGGTCGTGGTCGTAGTAGGACGGCTCGCTATGCTGGTACTGATAGCAGTGGGCTCATCTCTCCCTGCACCTGCAGGAATCGGGGCGGGTCCTCCGAGGAGATCACAGTCCGAGCAAGGCTCCATCTCCGAATCCAACCGACAGCCCAGAACCTCAGTGTAGACCCGGGAGTCAAGGAAACTAATCCCTGAAGGATCAGTGCGACGCGATAGTCCGTTGATCTCGTGAGGCTCATTTCCGATAACCATGGAGGCATTGAAAGAATGGGTGCTCTCGTGTGATCTTTGTCCTGCAGTCTGGTTGAGGCTCACGTCGCGCTTGCGTCGGTAAGGGAAGTTTTGACTAGGCGGCGCATCGTAGATGAGGTGACTGCCATCTGGCTGCGGTACTACCGCTTTCGGGGTGCCAACTGTCCAGGTTTGTCCAGCTCGATCCACAAACTCGAGCTCCCATGATCCGAGCGGGAAGTCACCAACGTAGATCTTTTGTCCAGGGCCCGAAGGATCCTGCTTGTTCACAGAGTAGGAAGGAGGAAATCGAGGTGGCAGGGTCGATGTCACCGCTTTATACACTGGGTTAGGGAGTGCCAAGCCGGCCGGATCCCAACTCAAGGTGTGGGCCCATTTCCGGTCCGGATGAGCAGGGTCATCGAACCACAGGTCCCATTCTTGCATGTTCGTATATCCTGCCTTGGCGGCGGCTTTTGCATCGCCTTCCAGGACATCATTGACTAAAATGTAGCTTGGTCCATATGCTTGGGCACATTTGTTTCCACAAGTTAGCCACTCGCTAATGCAATAGTCTGTTGGCAGTGCTTGGCCTGTACCGCTCGAGACCTCGACACCTAAATTTCCGGGTTAGCCCTGGTTTTTGTCAAAAGGTCGCACTGGAATCCTCGGGATACCGACAGTAGACAGGGTCTTTTTTGTTGTGAACTTTTCGGAGGTACATCAAGAAATTTCTCATCTCCCTCCCATGATCGGAATTCTCCTTCTGAGGGATGAGACGCAGGGTTGGCCGGTCGTAATAACTAGCCTCCTGTTTGATTCTGTCGATGCTGTTGCCGAATGGATACTCTTCCACTTCACAGCCTGTGAAGACAGGTGGTCAGCTGAGTACGGCAATCATTCGTCAAGTACGAGGCAATTCTCACTCACCCATGAGACCCCATCCAGACCTAATAGTCGCCCTTGCGGGATTTTTGAAGAACCATTCGTCATTGCGCTCGGTCCCTCCGTCATTCTTGCTGAGGCCGTGTGTCTGCAGCCATCCCGCGGTGTTGTGAAGCCCCTTCTTGCGACGGGTGTAAGTGAGGATGGAAGCGGCGTTCTTCTTGTCCATGGCCGAACGAGCATTGTTGCACACATTAGGCCATTTGTCAACATCGCAGTGGAAGATCGCGTCACACTTGTCATTCGGGCCCGGTGGTTTATACGAGTCCGGCTGAAGACAACGGGTTTTGCCTCGCTTGGCCAGTTCCCCGCCACACGTGTCCGCGTAACAGTCGATTTCATCCAGGGTTTCGTTGAGATTGTCCGTCGCATCCTTTTGGCAGTCTGTCATCTGGGTTTGAGCCTCATCGAGGGGAAGCTCACAGCTGATTTCTCCCGTATCAGAATCCCAGAGAGGGAAATTACCATTCCCACAGGTGCCTTGTGCCTGGCTGGGGGCCTCGCTAGGATCCGTGCATTCCTCTGGATCGTCGGGATCGGAGGAGTTGGTCGAGCCCGTGTCGGAGCCGGAAGATGACCGATCCCCCGCGCATGCACCGTTCCCACAGGGCGAACAGTCCCTTTTATAGCACGGGGGATCTGTATCAGGGAGGGGGTGCGGAGGAATCTTCAGTGGGACCACGCCTGGCAAGCACATGCCGGCCGGCAGGGTGATCGCGGACGGTAACGGCACGTGAGGTAGGAATGTGGTCAGGGAAATTCCCGGCCCGATGGACCGGCATGTTTTGCGGGGGTTCCGACCCTCATTGCTACCAGTCACAGGGGAACCGACAGCGGCAGAGGAGGAGGTGGTGATCACGGTGGCGGTGGTGACGATCGGCGTGATGATCGTGGTGGTGACTAGTTGACCATCTTGGCCGGTCTGGGTGACCGGAAATGTAGACTGCGTGGTGTACGTGGTGGTGAAGGCTGTCGTGAACAGGGGAGTCACGGCAGTGCTGGTCGTGGAGGAGCTGGGCGACGGATTTCCAAACACCCCGTCGGGGTCATAGCTCCCGGGCACGGGAATCACAATGGGAATATTCGGCTGATAGCCAGGGTAAAGTGGAATTCCCAGCGGAATCACGACTCCGGGTGGAATCTCCACCGGGTTGGTGAAGTTTCCCCCTTGTCCACAACAGGTGCCCGTGAGAAGCCGGAAGAAGTCACACACCTCGTGGCACACCGTGGGGGAGCCGGCTGGAATATTGTTGCTGGAAGCGTCCGGTCCACTCGAGGGAAGAAGGAGGACCCCGTCGGTGCACTGGGCCGAGAGGGTAAACGTGGCCGTCGGGGCGAGGGAGGTGCAGGGAAGTGGTTTGATACCTACCTGGCCCGGAGAGGCGCCATCAGGACTGCCGTATGGATTGGTGGCGCAGGCCCCTTCCGGACAATAGCCATGGCTGCAGGTGAAGTCACAGAGAGGCCCATACACCCGGGCATCCAGCCCCGTGCCTGCATAGCCGCTCACATTCTGGCTGGGAGGGGGCAGCACCAGGGCGCCCTGGCCCGTGCAGGTACAGGCGTTGATCGGACAAAAGCCAAACCCACAACTGAAAGCACAGAGACCTGCCAGATTCCCCTCGCCCGTCCCACTGATACACGCTGGAGGTGAGAAGTCCGAGACCGTGGGGATCGTCAACGGAACCTCACTGGTACCGCATGCCGCGGGGTCACAATGACCGTAATTGCAGTTGAAATCACACAGGCCACTGTAGCTCGCGTCTTCGCCGGCCAAAGGATAGCCCTTGATTCCGGTAGCCTTGGGCAAGGCTCTCTGTTTGCCCATGGCGGTGCAGACACACGCCCCCACCGGGCAATACCCATAAGAGCAGCTGAATCCGCAGAGACTGGCAAAGTTCATTGGTCCGGTTCCGTTGACGCAGACTTGCTCCCCGATGTTCAGCTCCGGAGTGGTGGAGATGGGGTCGTCCGTGAACGAGGCAAGTGTCCAGGCATTCCAGTTCTGGATACCTAACAGACAATTCGTGGGATCGACGGAGATCCCGTCCGTAGATATGACCACAGCACCATTGCGCGAGATCGTCACAGTGACCTGACCAGTCCTCCCGTGGAAGGGGACACTGCCTTGATAAATACCAATCCCCCCGTCTGGAGCATTGGACCAACTCCCCTGCTGGACCACCCCGCCGATGCTGACTGAGACTTCAGCCGGAGACCCCAAGAGGGCGGAGTAAAAGACTCTGTCCTGGAGAATCTCGACCGGGGGGAACTCGATCTGGAACTGGCTCACGGTATTACCAGTGGTCCCATTGTTGGTGCAAGCTGCAGCGGGAGCTCCGCGGTTCCAGACCTGCACGCCTTCCCGGGTGATTGTGGCTGTGCCTGTCTTGTAAAGATCAATCAGGTAAGGCAGAAATGCCCGCCAACCATCGTGCAGATATCCGGCAGCGTAGTTGTACGGAGCCTCGCCGATGTCGAAAGCGGCGTAGGCGTTGTCGAACAGTGGCCCGATGTAGTGGGACTCGCCATAATCATTCCATGAGATGATCTCCACCCACTCAGGCTGGAGATACATCACTTGCTGCCAGCGGTCGAACCACAAACGATCACCATTCCAGAGCCAATTCTTCTTATATCCCGGGAGATCAGTGTAAAACCAGGGCGAGACAGGCATCATGTACGGTTTCCCATTCAGATACTGCATGTAAGAAGCGTCCACGTAGGTATCCATATCATTCGGTCCCCACGGCCACGCCGCCCAAGAGAAGAGGCCGTCGGGAACCCCTGGAGAAGCCTCGAGTGCCGCCTTGGCACCGACAGAGGACCAGTCAGGAACAAAGTAACACCCAGTCTGCTCCTTGATATCGATCCAATCCGAAGCACTGCCAGGCCCTTCGAAGGTCGACACAAAAGGCTTCCCCTTGTATCGGTAGTAATGCTCATTTGCTCCATACTGGTTCAGGAGGTCAATGACGGTGCTCTTCGGCCAGGGGCCATTTCCTGCATAGTCAAAGGAAAAAAAGAGTTGGAAGCCCACCACGCCGGCCGCCTCAAAGGCATGCACTAGGGAAGGTTCATTTGTGGAGTCCGCGTACGCCATGTTCAGGGCAAAGGCATCAATGTGAGCTTGCTGGGCATTGACCATGTTGGCTTCCCAGTCATAGGTCGTGAAATTCTGACTGTTCGTCACCTTGACGAGCATGTAAAGGTCAGTAACGAGAAAAAATTAATGTGAGATGATTTTCAATTCCTTACCATGAAATGTGCAAAGACAGCTGCGGCCTGCACATGGTAGGTACCGAGCCATATGGCTATCAAAATTGAAACAAACAAGCCCTTCATGTCAAGTGCCAGGTCAGTAGGCCTCGAATCCTCTTTTTTGTCACTGGCCTGTGTACTAAGATTCCGGGGCTCTCTGTGTATTTATGTACAACCTAGTTTTCACAGATCTACCTGGGCTATCTTTCCCCGAAAGGCCGTTTTCCCAGATTATTTGACCAAAAGTGGAATTAGAAACATGGGATCACACAATCTACCTGGTCATTAGCGCAGTTCTGATAAGCGAGCCTGCTAGAGGATAGCATGGATACGACCATACCTCACGCTAAATAGAGGAGGCACTAGCCCGGTAATTGTTTACCATTGCCAGATCATTGATGTAGAACGTACCCGGAGCGAGTGTACCTCGTCTGTGCAATTTTCGGCCTTCATTTTTGGCGAGTAAACTCATGCCATCTAGTGCTATAGAGTGAGAGGGAACCACTCACTTGCTTTGAGTATTGACTACACCACAGATAGTAAAGTACCAACCAGACTTTTGCTCAATCGGGAGACTCGCGCTAGGTCTTCAGGTCCCAGACTGCTTCGTGTAGCGTGGGGATGATTTAACGCCTGATTCGGAAGTAAACCAAACTAGCACATATGTCGCCGTAGGGACCCGTAAGTGAGGGAATATCTTTCATGCAACTACATATCAAGCCCTGTGAGCAAATACTACCAAAGTACCTCCTAGTGGGCACTCCATACTGCCTCGCCCCCAAGGCGGTACCCATTTTGCTTTGCCTTGTCGTACTCTCGCAAACCATCGCCAGTCTGGAACCATACTATATTGCACCTTCTGCGGGACTGATGTAGGCACTAGGTAACAATGCAAGTTTGCTACCGTCTACTCCCTACAGAGCTACCTCACTGCTATACATTCGATGTTAATATTGCAGGGTGAATTATGCTGCTCTACACCATACAGTTTACCTCTAACTCATTGGGAGAAACTTCTCATGCATGGACTTAATTCTACAGGGATGAAATTCACTGCTGCCTGATTCACTTTCTAGTGAGAATGACATTGTAATTCCAGGAGTGTAAGAGGCATAGATTTTAACCGATCATGAACCAAAAGTGGCTAATTTTTTAGCGGCAAGGCCCGTCCGTGATATTACTGTAAATGGCGGTTCTGTTTGGATGTAGGTGACACGATCTCGGTAGGCGATATGAAGGGCAGCTGCCCGGGGGTAGAACCAGATGAAGTGAGGTTCACGATCGTAGATTTCCGGGTAATTGCTGTGGGTACTACCTATTAAGCCATTTTCCACACTTATTTTATTGAATAAGATACTGTAATCAGCTCGTTAGTATCCAGAGCTCGGACTCAATTACAAGGCACCGTTGATCTGACACTGTTCGATTTACATAGGATAATAACGGATGTATCGGTGCGGTAGAAAGCTTATCTACATCGGCGGGCTTGATTTCGGCCAAGTCGGTGACTTTAAAGAGTATGCCCTTGCTTTCGCAGTCTATTTATGTTCGAAATTATGGTCAATAACGGCAGTCTATGCATCACAGCCAATGGCAATTTTCGGTCAGAAAGTGATATAAGTAAATTCAGCGGGATCAGCGGAGCTTCTACCTGACTGTCCGCTTGAAAGGTGGACGGGATAACCAAACGCCATTATAAGTACGGTTCCCTAACTGCACCCAAATGTTGTGCATGGTGTAAATTAAATTCTCCAGGTTGGAATAATACATATGCTGGTATCTCCCGAATGGCACTTTCTAATCGCACACAGCCAGACTGGAGATATTCTGATCTAGGCCCACATAGGCGCCCCGATTTCCTAAATAGAGAGGTCAACATCTTTTCTCCTATCCTCTATTTGCTGTTCAAAGCAGGGATCAACTTAACCGAGTTATAGATCATACTGTACATGCATTCAAGAACCCGACTGTCAGAGTTCACTCCAAGTGCAGGCTAAGTGGATTCCGGACATTTGCTCCCCACGCCCGGAGGTCACCGTGCAGCCAATTACCAGCTAAAGGTAGAGGTTAGTATGAAATGAACCTGACGTTGAAGTAATTATCCGGCTAATCTGATTTGGTGCTCATCCAAGGGTAGACAATGCCCCTGCAGAGTGACTCGGATGAAGGAGAAATCTCTGTGCACCTTAAACTTCGTTCAGCTTAGCGGCACTTGATGGCACGGTTCCCCCCTTCGGAGATTCAGCCCCGTTTTGGCGCGTTATCTACAGAATACCTCGGGGCTCAAGGGAATCGATTTACATAGCATTATCAAGTTCTTAATTAGATTAGAAAGCCACCGGAATTTTTCTAATTGGCTCTCCCGCGCACGACTTAATGAGTATTATGAGGACCACGACGTTAGGAATACGGTGACCAGATATGGGGGTATCCATTACAGTATTGACGAGTACTCAAAATAACAACCACAGTGTGGAATATTTAAAATGAAGTCAAAGTGTATCCTGAACCCCTTTCTCATTCTCTTTTCTAGTGCACAATCACGTCTACACCTCAGGTGCAAGAATGGCCTCCAAGTTTCTTTGGCTTTGGACATATTCCATGCTTTGGCCAGCGGTGGCCACCTGGGCCATCCTGGGCTCGTTGGTACCCACAAGTGTTCGCTACACAGAGAACACCGTTGAGGTGCATGGAATTCTTGGGGTATTTTGCGACAGAGGCCAGCTTTTTGTTGAGACTTTTCCACCACTGTCCTATCTTTTAGCGGCTGGTAAGCGTCAAAGACAAGTCTCCCCCCTAGCACTTGTCCTTGTTTCATCGGCACTGACCCGCGGTATTTGAGTCCGTGCTAGGTGACAGATTATGGATGTTGGAGTGGGCTGTTGACGGAGCTCACTCTTTTTTCGTGTGGGCCCTGTTTTATACAAGTCATCCTGTTCGCTTAGGCGGTTCAGTCGGCACCCTGAATGCGGTCATTCTTTCGGCTGGGATTTATTATTCCCAGAGCCATTTAGGGACTATATCTATACGCGACCAACAGCCAATGAATGCCATATCCGGAAGTCGGGCGCTTGGTGAAACAATCGCCTTGTGCATTGTCCTCGGGGCACGAACCCGGACCGGACCACTTCGGCTTCTCAACTCGGTGGGCATGTTTGATTGCCTGCTTGTGATCTGCATCTGCCTGGGCTTATCCATCGAGGCGGGCATTTACTGTCTGGTAGTTCTCAATATTCATCGAATTTCCGGGTCATGGTCATCGCTCAAAGACCCTCGAAAGCATCCAGCAAGTTCCTCCTTCTTTTCCTGTAGTCACGTGCAGCAGAGGAATAACGCGGAAATTGAGAACAGGTGACCATAGCTTTCAATTTGGTTGTTGGGTGGATTCTGCGGGGATTGATGCTGGCCGCCACCCTTACTGGCATCTTCGCACTCATCTTCCCTTTCAGCGAGACCTCGGTGGGTGGCAACTATAACCTTCACTACTTGCCGGCTTCGCTTCGACGGGAGCTACGACCAGTGATAGACGCATATTCTCCCGCAATCGCAGAGCTGGGCGGTCGATCCTTTCCGGTTCATTCGTTGGCTCCTCAGATTCCTATCAGTCTTTATCTTCCCCGTGCAGGCTTTCTGTGGACGGACGAGCTTGCTTGGGATATAAAAACGCACCAGTTCGATTGGAAAGCAACACCGCAACCTCTGTGGCAATCGAGTACCCTCGATGCTATCGAAAAACATACCGCCCATTTGAGCGATAGAAACTCACGAGTCATCTTCTCAGACGAATTCAACACCGTCGGTCAATATTTTCTCCAACCTCTGATGCTAGTAGCGGGTGACTGATGCAATTCTAGGCCCATGGTTCTTCGACCAGGTTGTGGCCGGTGATTATGACCCCAGCAACCCCATTGTTGCTGCTCGTGTCTGGCCCGGCCAATTAGTCTACCTTCGCCAGTTTCAGACGGGCGAATATGTCACGGCCAGTATGGATGGACTGGCTCTTAGTGACCTATATGACAATAATTTGAACGATGAGCTACGCCGTCTGCACATCACGTAAGTGAGCGAGAGCTACATCTGCCTTTACCAAACTGTCTAAGACCCTGTTTGGATACTAAGAATTGTCCCTTTGCGGTTACAGTGCAGATGCGCAAGCATCTACATCCTCAGAGTGGCAAATTCTCTACGATAACCACAAAGACAGTGGTCTGCGCCTATGGAACAAGGCGGCCAACTGTTTTTTGGCCACAAGTTATCGCACGCATCCAAATATGAATGCTCGGGATTCCAATGACACTATTCCTGAGGCCTTGCATCTCGAATTGGAGGCGTGTTGTACATCTCTGCCTTCTCGTGATGCCTCGACTTTTTATGCTGTTGACGGTACGTCTCCTGCCGTTTCATCCTACCATTCTCGAAAACTGATTCCGGTCACTCCTCAATAAAGGCGTTCCGAAGTCTGTGGAATCATCCCGCTGGTTACCTCGATCTACTGGGCGACTAGCCCTTTTCGAGACGCTATTAAGGGCTCAGGTTGCTTTTACAATGGACTTGATTCGTGCAATGTGGGACCTGTCTTCCCTACGCCGGCAGCATCCCTGCCTCCAAGGCGTGGTATGGAATCTAATTGGACTACATGCGGGAGTTCCTTACTCGCAAAACTGGCGGAATTTTTGTCACGTGTTCATAACCTGGGCTGTTCTGTTACATCTAGCACGGTTACTGCATGCCCAGCGAACCCGCAATTCTACGGTCAGGCGCCACCAATCACGCAGATCAGTTCCCATGCCCCAGGTCCAGGTTTGGTATCTGGCAGCATGCCTAGCGAAAACAGTGATTGCCAGCGACGACCTCTGGGAATGTCATTTTCCGCTGGGCCTGGCGTGGATCACTATTGTCGATGGGCTCAATCTTGTCGTTCAAAGCGAGCAGTCTTTTTGCCAGAGTATGTGTGTGTAAGACAAAGAGAGAGAGAGGAGGGACGGTGATAGATTCCGGACATAATTACCAGGCATAAGGCCGTCTGCAATGTAGCACATGGAGTAAGCAAAAGCCGCCAAGGAGGTACACAATAAAATTTTGAACTGGAACTTCCCCGAAAACAGCCGTTTACAATTGAAGCGTACGGATACCGGATCATCAGGCTAGAGGGCCGTCCCGCTTCCCAAATTGGAAGCCACCACCTGATCCCGGAAAAGTAATTTCGCTATGCTTGTTAGCGCGCCACTAGTCAATTGCTTTAGCGTATTGGCAAGAATTGATGTTTTTCAAAGGAAGCAAATTTTGAGTTTACCTAGTCTTGCTGATACAATTCCGAACCCCCCCCCCCCCCCCCCGGCCGGTGATCGGGAATAAGTCACGAAAAGGGTTGAATAAGTTTACCTGTATCACAGCAGTGTATATTCAATGTGCCTGCTGATCTGGTTACTCCATTGATACATTGTATGCGTAATGTAAACAAAAGTGGCTTTTGGTTAGACTATATGTCTCTCGTGAAAACAAGACCAGAACACTCCGTAATTAAAGTATTCATTATTTAATTTTGTAGTTCCATGGATGGAGCCAGGCAGGTGTACTCGTCCCCGTATCCAAGCTCTAGTGTAACCCACTGGGTACCAAGTCCTACCTACTCTTACAGCGTGTCCAACCTAGTCATTCCGAAAATGGAAGCGTAAACAAAAGCACTGATACAAAATATATCTGATACAGTGCAATGGATCTAGGTCCGTTTCTATTGTCCATTCCGCCATACGCTCACAGTCTCCTAGGTCCCCCGGGAATTCTTTCTGTCAAGTCAATGCCCTTGGCCCCTGAACGTTGGAACTTTTCCCTCTTTTCCACGGAGCATGATCCGGCTGGCCCCCGTATTTTTCGATTCGAGTCCTAGGACTAAATAACAAGGCTATATCTGATACCCAGATCCACGAGTAGAACAAGACCAGGCTTAATTATTTTTCCCTATTCAAAAAAATACCTTTCATTCCACCCAAAAAGGATGGTTTTGTTGTCGAAAACCCTTCATGTTTTGCTTGCTGCGGGAGCGGCGCAAGCATTCTCACGACCGTGCATGGAAAATGTCATGAGTGACACAATCTCCTTCTTCAGTCACGCCCCGTTTACCTTTTCTTACGAAGTCAACAGCACTTCTCTGTGCGCCGCTCGATGTGCGCAAGTGACGACCTGCCGTTCCTGGCTGTACGCTGCTTCAGGTCGCGAGTGTCAATTATATCGCCAGCAGCCGGTCTCCCAGTCTCACAACCCTCGTTTCATGTCTGGAATGTGCGGGGAGCGGGCATTGAAGAGTATCTCAAATCCAGAAGAAATTTCTGCTCTTTCGTTCTCTGCTGCCCCCTCCTTTTCATCGTCCGCTCCAACAAGCCGTCAAGTCAGTTTTCATATTCCCTCGACCCTCCCAGCCCCCACAGCCCTCTCTTCTTCCCTGTTATCGTCGCAATACTTCTCATATAAGGTCCTTCGGCTTCTGCTCATGAAAATACTAATATTGCCTGCTGCTTTACAACAGGTCGGTGAGCACCGGAACAACCGGGGCTCAGCTGTGAAGCGAGATTCAACTAGGCATCGTCATTCGCACCATATTCACAACCCCGCCTACTGAAGTTGTGATCGGAGGCCGGGGTCAGAGAAGGGAAGAAGATGTATCTTCTCTCAGACGAGACAAATTGTGGTACCAGAATGGATGCTCTTCTTCTAGTTGTCACTCATTCTATATCTTACCAGAAGCAAATTCAGGTCCATTCGGGTCCGATCATGAATAATCAACTTTCATTTACCCTTCAGATTGCAGTAGTGGTAATGAAACAGGCATTTTCACATCCAAAGGCCGCGCTATAAAAGCTACCCAGGATTTCACCCCATTGAGGCGTCACCATACGAGACACTCCTCACGTATCTCGGGACATTAAGTATTCTTTTCATAAGATCTTCCATTTTCCTAAAGCTTATATCAGATTTGGAAGAAATTGCTCCAAATCTAGACAGAGAGCCAGTCATGGGGACCATGTTGAGATTCGATGCAATCGATGGCTCGGAAGACAGAACTAGAACTTATCACGTTAATGGTAAGCATAGGTATATGCTGACATGCCATCCCACAGTACAGCCAGTATCCCTATAACCAGTATAAACATCCCCCCAAACCTGCCAGAATTTTGGAATCCGGCCTATCCTGCAGCATCTGTTCCCGAGGCAAGAATTTCATTGATGAAGCCGTCGAGAACGGCGTCAAAGATTTCGTTTGGACCACTGTCGACCGTCACGGTGCGCAATCTATCGACAGCCCAACGAATGTTCCTCATTCCATCCACAAGCATCACATCAAAAAAACATTTGATGGCGCAGATCAAGGATGGGCGGATGGACTGGATTATCTTGCGCCTAACAGCGCCATACCACAATCGACAAAACAGCACACTTCATGAAGTGATCGGTATACGAGCCGAAGCCGTCAATGATATCGTGGTCGTCCCAAATATTGACCTGGGGGATACGGCCGTTGGCGGCGCGGTTCCTACTCTGCCTCTACAGATAAGGTCTTTGTGACCTCGTTTCACGATCAGCTGAAGGGACGATTACTCTAGATGGTTGGCTGCAGTGATATGGGTACTGTCGCGGCAGAGACCTCCACGAACGCGGCCTCCTTCCGTAGAGCACCTGCTGATCCAAGGTGATGTCCGGCTCGTGCTCCATAAAAACCACGCGCCAAGCTCATTCCCGGATCTTAGGGGCGTCTGGGATATCTTCATCCGGTAAGTTCTTCTCATCCGCATCCCCTTCGACGCGCTTCCGGCAGTAGAGGTACGCGCTGTACCAACTCGGATAATGCCCCACGTAACCGGTGCCCATTATTACCCCGGCGCGTACCTCCAGAAGGACCGAAAACATGCAGTAGGCGAAGCTCCTTATGGTCGCCAAGGTCCGCCAAGGTTGTGTTCCTCACATTCGGACTCGCAATCTGTCTCACATCCTTCCGCATGGCGGCGCAGACTGAGCAGCTCGCGGTCATCCAAGAAGTCTGGCCAGCTCGCATACCAGTCTAGAAACTCTGGAATCGAGTCGAAACGCGGCCTCCTTCCGTAGAGCACCTGCTGATCCAAGGTGATGTCCGGCTCGTGCTCCATAAAAACCACGCGCCAAGCCCATTCCCGGATCTTAGGGGCGTCTGGGATATCTTCATCCGGTAAGTTCTTCTCATCCGCATCCTCATCGACGCGCTTCCGGCAGTAGAGGTACGCGCTGTACCAACTCGGATAACGCCCAACGTAACCGGTGCCCATTATTACCCCGGCGCGTACCTCCAGGTCCATATCTGGGTCGGCCGGGATCTTAACCTTATTGATCAGGTCCGAATCATCGTCGGTTTCCAGCCACTCTTGTAACCACGTACATTCCTCGCGCACACATGCATGGTATCGGGCCCACTGCTCCGCCGTTTCCACACAGGGTGGGCGTTCATATCGGCCTATCAGCACATCAAGCCCGGGACTGAAAGGAGCGATGCCTGAGTGGCGAAAGTCCGGGTCCTCCACACTATGCGAATACTTCAAGAGATGACCTAGCTCCTCGCAACGCGGGATTGGCGCCTCCGAATCAAGATCATCGCCTTCGACGGCCGCCCACGCCTCTGCCTGTCGTTGGAACACTCCTTGGAGGGTATCGAGGAAGATGCGACGAGCTTCCGGTGTGCAAAGGTACGGCGGGCAAATCCCGTCCAATTCAAAAAGGGGACGGGGGTTTTCTTCCAGTATCGCTGGCACGGCCGCCAATTCCCGCGTCTGCCGGAATTGATTGTTCTTTTGGCGGGCATCGGGGTTGATGTGGCTGGACTCGTCGCCGCGGCCCAGATCTTCGAAGTGGCGCCACCTCTGCATTAGACGAATTCGTTCTTTCTCATCAGTGAGGCCGCGGGCCTCGATCTCGGAGATACGGTTCTGGACGAACTGTCGGTTAGCGGCTGCCATGCGCGTGCGAAATCGATCCACGGCCTGCCGCATAGTCTCATCGCCATTAAGGGTCAAGTTATTCGTCGACATGTCGGTTGATATGTAGTTTCTCTTCGGGTAGGCTCGGTATGTTGTGACTCGAGGGGAAAATAGAAGTACTTAATAAACCAAGTACGAACTGTAATCAGAAAGGCGTACCTAAGGTGCATCGCGGGGAAGGGGTGGTTATCTGGCCTAAGCCTTCTGGATCACGTGGACGTAGAGTTAATACGTGGCGTCTATAAGGTATTTGACTACAACATCCTGCTCTTCGAATTTAAAGGAATTAATTAAATTTAGGTACCCTCTGAATCTCCATTACCATAGCATTGTAATAATACTCAGAACACATTCATATGTCCAATATTCGCGGAGTTATCTACGTTTGATCTTTCACTTTAATATCAAAACTCCCTTCTCGATTAGGCAAAAGCGTTATATAAGGTTTATCATCCGCTACTACGCTAACCCCATATATTATATGCGTTACACCCCCCCCCCCCCCCCCCCCTCCTTACTACTTACTCGTCGGTAATTACTCGTTAGTATTCCTCTCGTCGGTTATCTACTCTAATGTTACGGACCTCAAAGAAGCGCGGGGGCCGCAGTTATTTGAGCGACGGCTAAGAACCAATCATTCTGCGGGCACTAGGGACTAGCGTTGTCACGTGCGTTTCGGTATACTTAGGCGTGCCCTAAGGGACCCGAGGAGGAGATATCTAGGGTAGGTACTAGGAGCAGCCTACGGCTAACCGATATAAACGATACTGTAAGGGGGGGATCCCTTTGTGGTAACCCCCCGGTCAGCTCCCGGAAGGCCTCAGGCCCGCAAGGCCCCGGCACCCGATATTATTAGGTGACCGCGGGAAGCCTAGAGGCCTTAGGCACCCCTTCCGTATCCGGACCTTATCCCCTCTCCGGAGTTATTAGATCCCTTATATATATCCTCTAGATCCCGTAGGGCCTAGGGCCTTAATGTAACGAGATCTACTAGCACGAGGTAGATAAGGGGGTTGATCGTCAGGGAAGAAGAAGACGCCACGGGTCGCGATT